>JAFLJL010019053.1:3369-18988 GCA_018398815.1 Conus ventricosus
CCGCCCGTCTTGATTTCTTCGTCTTCTCAGGCAGACAACACGACGTTGTGCCCTTTCTTCATTCTTCTCGCAGGCCAGACAAACACGACGGTCTGACTTCACCCCGGGGGGTTTTCCTTCTTCAGGCCAGACAAACACGACGCGCTTACTTCTTCAGTCTTCTTCAGCCAGACAAACACAGCGTTGACTTTTCACTCTAAAGGGGGAAAACACGACGTTGACTTCTTCAGCTTTCTTCAGCCAGACAAACCGACGTCTTGATTCTTCGTCTTCTCGGGCCAGACAAACACGACGCGTCTTGACTTCTTCAGTCTTCTTCAGGCAGACAAACACGAGGGTCTTGATTTCTCGTCTTTTCGGGCCAACAAACCCTTGACTTTTCAGTTTTCTTCAGGCAGACAAACACGACGCGTTGTGACTTCTTCAGTCTTCTTCAGGCCAACAAACACGACGCGTTGTGACTTCTTCAGTTCTTCAGGCCAGACAAACACGACCGTTTGGACTTCTTCAGTCTTCTTCGGGCCCAGAAAAACCCGACGCTTTTGTGACTTCTTCAGTCTTCTTCAGGCCAGACAAACACGACGCTTTGACTTCTTCAGTCTTCTTCAGGCCAGACAAACACGACGTCTTGACTTTTCTTTGGGTTCTTTCAGTCTTCTTCGGGCCAGACAAACACGACGTCTTGATTCTTCAGTCTTCTTCAGGCCAGACAAACAACGTTCCAGACAATGAAAGCGAAGAACGAATAATGACTATCTCCTCAAATAGGGCTTTGAGCGCAATTAGGTTGTGGAATGAATACGGGGCTGTTAGGGAGGAGGAGACAAGGTAGATTAAAATTTCCCTCGGAGGTAACGTTGGTTCTGACTCCATTCCCCATACAGTCCTTCGAATGAGACTAAAAACCGAGGTTCCGTGTGTGAACGCACGCATAACATTTTGCACACACGTAAAATCCCATCACCAATTTCGGAAGAGAAGGCCAGTTTGGCCGTTGGTATGGAGACACGTGACAATAGCATGCACCCTGCGTGAGAAATGGAAAGAATGAAGGAAATATGGAGACTGATTTGAACAATATTGAACAATATGACTGGATAGCACGGAAACGACTGAATGAAGCGCCAGCTGGCAGCTCTTCAGTCGGCACTACTCAGGTAGGCAGCCCTTGTGTAAACGAGTTGGATTGTAAAGTGCTTAGAGTTTGGGCCCTCTAGATGGGCGCTATATAAGTATTAATAATAATAAAATAATGATAATAATAATAATAATAATAATAATAATAATAATAATAATAAAAATTTGTCACACTGTCACTTTTGCCACCGCATTCATGACAGCATTTACTCCATACGCACACGCAATCTTTCCAATAAACCCAAAAAGGGGCGCACTAACCGAATGTTTTTTCTTCCCCCCCTCTCCTTCGGGAAAACACTTTACTAAATACTAAAAACACGTTATAAACAAATTTTATACATGTAGCACTCTTTCCACTGAGAGGCAAACTAACTCACTCAAGACTTCATAAAGTCACGGCCTTCACAAAACATTGGCCCACAAACTCCAGCCCAGGAAAAAAGTGTTTCTTTCACTCTTTGATGCTATGCCTGCATCCGAATTACGACTCGCCTCATCCTTTCAGGATTTCCTGTCTCTCTCAGACATCATCTCGCCCCTCGATTTCTCCCGTCCTGGAGATATGACTTCCGACCTCCTCCCTCGACTCTTCTTGTCACTGGAAGATGAGTTCCAACTCCTCTCCCTCGTCTTCTCCTGTCCCTGGAGAGATGACGAGCTCCCGACTCCTCTCCCGGGAGTCCTTAATTCCTGGGGCTCCCTAGGGTGTGTTCCTCACACCATGGCCCGCCCCAACCACCTCACGGGGTGAAAGGTAAGGGTAAAGGGGCGAAGGGTAAAGGTGAAGGGCGGGTAATGACTGGTCAGCAGCAAGGCCAACGTCCTGACAGGTTCGAGTCTCTAGGCCATCTGCTGGGTTAAAACTGATTCTTTCCTCCCTCCCTAGTGAGTGCATACTCAGTGTTAAAAAACACATGACCACACCTTACCAGCCCTTGTTAAACTATCACTCAGTGGTCACTTTCACCCAATGACCCCCCTTTTCTTTCTTTACTGAGTCATATCCAATTATTTGGGGACCCCCTACACTAGTCAAGCCACATGAATATCCTTCCTTTTCAGTAGTGGCATGGGAAATGATTCATATCCTAACTACATGTGATGGAGCGTCACATGCCTTGATGTGAGGCTACGTCACATGACACCCCCCCATCCTGGGATAAAAAAAATTTTCTCCAGAAAATTTTTTAAAAGATATACAACTTCATTTAAACACATCTTCAGCCATGAATCTCAAAATGTGAAACCCACCCCACATGATTCACCAAATTAATAATCAACGTATAGAATCAATCATCATGATCCCCCCATAAATAGCATTTTTCAAACTTTCAGTCTTTTTTAAAAAAAAAGTTCATAATTGATCACCATATCCACAAAATACATTTCACAAATTAAAATTGATAAAACAACTAGGGATATTAACAATTCAAAGTACAATTGTGTTTATATATTAAGATGTGAAGCACATATTTTCCCTTGATCTTTGTTCACACTGTGTTTTAAAAAAACCCTCATGAAAATTTTTTTCCCCAATTTGTAAATGTTTCTCAATAGACATGTAAACAAAATAAACATAGTTGAAACAGTTTTTTCCCACATGTAATGTTATAGTCCATTGAAAAGTCACATGCTTCCATTGTTGACATGACAAATGAAAACAATTGGTTTGTCTCATTGCACAATAAAAACATGTGTATATAATTTCCTAAAGGGTTATTTGCTCATCACACATACATATATATTCATCTTCACAAGCAAGTTAAACATAAATAGTACATGATGATTTTTCATTGTTTACGAAAGAATAAAGCAAAGAATAGATATGTAATACATCAACATCAAGTAGTTTTTGCTTGTAAAACATATAGTCACTTCAACAAGCCAAATTATCCCATAAATACCATTGATTTAAATCGTCGTAGCTTACAATGCACTGTCAAATGTGATCACACCGTAATCATTAAGAAAGAAAAAAACAGGAATAGTCTTTCCTTGAAGACAGTTACATTTGTCCATGAATATTCATACACTGACAATAAATCTGCCAGGGACATTTTGTGTTCCAGGCACGGGTTAATGGAAAATTTGGGAATTCCTTTAGTCAAGTCTATTTTCACAAAATAATTTCCCTCCGAGAGCTGACACAGAATTTTTTCAATGTCTGGGATGGGCTCGGCATCGAACACAGTGATCTTGTTTATTTTTCCTGTAATCGATGCAAAAACGCACCGAACCGTCAGGTTTGTCCACCAATACAACTGGTGAGCGTACGGAGATGTAGAAGGTTCTATTCCCTTTTAAAATCCAGCATTACATTGATTTCTCTCTCAACCACTCTTTTTTTGCAAATGGGAGGGGGTATGGTTGGTTCGCCTGGTATTTCAGAAGTTAACTGAATACTATGGGGTTCAATACCAGTTACTGTACCGGGGGTTTATCCGTCAACACACCCTGAAAGTCTTTAAAAATGTCTTTGAGCTGTTCTGTTTGACTTGTAGACAATCTTTCGACAGAACCAAAACTCATAGGTTTTCCCCTTTTGATAGACAGAATGGGAAAGGGGGTACAACATCATCTGCACTGGAATGTTACACTCCTACATTTGCTGTTTTCAAAACCTTTGATCTGTCCCTGTACGTTACATTGGTACAAATTCATCACTGATAATGTCTGTCATGTTGACATCAGTTTTGACACAGGACATATCCACTCAACGGACGGGTTGTGGCAACATTTGTACGTTAAACATACTTTTTCAACATGTTCAAAATGAAATACCTTCTCAGTGTTTGCCATTTTGATCTTATAATTAACTGCAGAAATTTTTTCGACCACCGAAAAGGCCCCTTCACATAACACGAAGCTTGTTATGTTCATCAGTGAGTAGTACAAGGACTTTACCCCCCTACACTAAAGGGAAACGTACCTTTGCTTTTCTATCACAAAGACCTTGTATACATCTGTTTTTATATCAGCTGACTGTTGAGCAAGCTCACATGCATCCTTCAAACGATTATGCAGTTCATAAACGTATTGGTAAACAGTTTTACTGTCAGTTATGTCCGTCTTTTTCGTCCATTGTGTCATCAATAGTCCAAAGGACCCCTTGGTGAGTGTCCGAAAAGAAGCTAAATGTGAGAACCCCAGCGTTTCGTTCGGCATTTCCCTGTATGAAAAAAGCAAAGCGGTATGAAACGATTCCATTCATGGGTTCCTGCCTTGAAAACCTTTCTCAAATGGACTTCAACGTTCCATTGAAACGTTCAACCAGCCATTCGATTGGGGATGATATGGCGTGGTTGAAATGGAAGAGATTGACAACAGTCTGTAAATTTCTCTCATGAGATCAGAAATAAATTGCGTTCCACAACCCAGAGAATTTCGTCTGGAAGACCCACTCTGGAAAAAATCGCAAGTAAAGCTTCAGCGACAGGACACTGTATCAATTTTCTTCAGTGGAATCGCCTCTGGTACCTTGTCGCTGTATCCACCAAAGTTAAGATATAGCGATGTCCGGAAGAAGACAGGGGTAAAGGCCCAACAAGATAAATAGCTACCTTCCGAATGGAACGGAAATGAGAGGCAATTTGTGCAAAGGTGCACATGGGACGCGACCTTTCTGAGATGTCTTTGGCAGATGTCACATGAGCGGCAGTATTCTGAAAACTTCCTTTGTGACACTGGCCAATAAAAAGAATCAAGAACTCTCTTTAAAATGTTCTTTTGATTCCACAGTGACCGCGAAAAATGCATCATGAGGGGTGTGAGCACTGTCTCTATAAGTGGTTTTGGAACGACAACTTGTTTGTTTTCTGTCCAGGTACACACCTGTAGAGAATGTCAGATTCCAGTATGTACGTTGGTTTGTCCGTTGGTACGTCAGTGACAGTCTGTTTAGCAGCAGAAAGTATTGTCGTCAGCGTCTTCGTCTTTTCCCTGCATTTCTTTTAAATCATCTGGGGTAATTGGAGTTCAAACCAGTTTTGGGGACTTTTAGCGGCTTTGTAGCTTTCCCCGCTCTATGATGGCTGATTTTGGTACCACAAGACAAGAATAAACGATCCTCCAGCACCACCATGTACTGAGCGACACCGGCAAATTGCCCAAGATCAAGTCGCAGACTGGGTTTTCAATGACACAGGCGGTAAGAAAACCGGAGTAGTACGGTGTATCGACTGAAATTTTCGCCAGCGGAAACGTTTCAATCTTGCCTCCAAACGACCTACACTTTTGGACAGTGTTGAATAAATGGTTTTGAAGCACGAAAGATTTCCGTACCCACAGTGGTGCACCCAGTGTCTCGCAAAACCAAAGCCTGCAATCCATTGAGCTCCGTTTCTAACACCAGTCCATCAACAGCTTGATGTGGTGCCAAAACAAGGCCTTCTTCACAATCAGTGGAGACTAATGCGGGTTTGAATCATTGGGTTTTAAAGGGCAATTCCCTTTTCCAATGGAACTTGCAATTTGCAATAGAAACATCGCATTGTCTGATCGGCAGCTGACTGATTTTTTGAACTTCGTCGTCCCGACTGCCCAAAGGTCTACGCGGTGGTCGTTGTCCACGACCTCGGAACGTTTGCTGAGAAGCAAAGGGTTTTTCCGGCGGTGAGATATGGTACTGTTTAAAGTCACTCGAACCGCGGAAATCCTGTCCGTTCCTAGGATGGTATATCCTTGAGGACCCCAGAAATGACCCACGATTTCCTTTCCCGTAATTCCTGTCCTGAGGGATAGTAATGATGCATGAGACTCAAGATGGAAAATTCACCTTTCCTAAGGCAGCCCTTATCTGGGGGAGCGATACAATATTGATCAGCCATCTGACACATTTCCTCAACGTTTTCAAATTGCCTTTCTTTAAGGAAAGTGGCCAGATCTTTGCTCACGCTCTGGAAAAGTTGTTATCTAAGAAGGAGATCTCGCAGTGATTGAAAAGTTTTTTCGTTTAGATAAATCGATCCATCGATCCAAACAATGACTCATACGGATCAGAAACGACGGAAAGATTCTCCTTTGTCAGGGCGCACAGAACGGAAACGTTTTGCGAAACCGATCAGCAGAACATTGAAATTTCTTGAGGAGTTCTTCTTTCACTGATCCCAAGTTAAATTTTGGGTTTTGCTGCAAGTGAGTGGTACAGTGTCAAAGCGCTACCTTAAACAACGACGCAATATACAATGTCCACTTTTCCTTTGGCCAACGACAAGTCGTTGCGTGACTTTCAATCGGAAAGAAAACTATCAATGTCATCCGTTTTTTCCTCAAAGGCGGTAACTTTGGAATATATGCCGCTTTTGGTTGAGGTGCGCTTGCGGAACCGACTGGTGGAGGTTCTCTCGATGCTGGATTCTTTTAAATTCAGCATCAGTCTCTAGTTCTAACTGCCTCAACTTAAATTTACGTTCTTCAGCTTCACTTCCCTCTGTAATCTTTTTTTCTTCAGCTCAGCTTCCCTCTGTAGTTATTTTCTTCAGCTTCAGCTTCCCTCTGTAGTCCCATTTTCTTCCCTCTCTCTTAGCCGTCTGCCCTATCTGTGCATTGTTGCACATGTTAGTAGTTTTTCTCCATCAAAACCCAAGCGTTCCGCTTGTTGAAACATATTTATCAAAATCATCCATAATGAATCGTCAACAGATATAAACAAAACAATTTCAAATATGAATAAAAATAAAGGGGATATATGATGGCGCTGTATATTTCACAAAAAATGTAATTATAGTATATACAAATAAAGAATTCAATTTCCGGTGTAAACAGAAAACAGCTTACCAAAAAGGGTAGATATTAAATCCAAGGAATGTATTTTTCCAAAAATAATTTGCAAACTGCTATCAATTTGGAATTTAAAAAAAAATGAAGTTCAATGCAAATCTGTTTTTCCCAAGAAAGGAAAAAACAATAAAGTTTTCTGAAAATAAATTCTTTAAAAGTTTTAGTTCTTAAATGTTCTTGTTGTCATCTTTCTTTCTTACTTAATTTCCCAAAAGAATTTACAAAACAAAAACCGCCTATCGATAAATGAATATAAATTTACAAAACAAATGGAAGCACAAACAATTAAAAAGAGGGGAAGAAACACAAACTAGCGGAAATCCTACCTAAAAGATGAAATGTTGAAAAGAAAATAGATAGGAGCTTATTAGGAGAAGGTTTTAAGAGGTTTTGAAAAAGGGGTGAAAAGGAAATGAAAGGAACACAGGACCGAATATGAGCAGAAATCAAGAACAGCAAAAGAAACCCTTAGACAGCACCTAGTGGTCACTGTCCCCCGTGAAACTGGAGACGGAAAAAACAAAACACTCACAATATACACAACACACAGCAATAAGCAAAATAAAACAATCAATTAATAAATGCACATTCACCCAAACTCAAAGAAAAACTCGCATCACACCCAAAAAAAAATAATCAAAAGATAAAGATGTTTATTTGGGCTGAGCGGTAATCAACTCCACCACCTACACATTTGCGTGACGGAGGTGAAGCTGATCCCCCACTCTGAGGGCAAGGGGAAAAATCCAAAATGAAACAATAGGAAAGGAAAGAAATAGATAATTACGAGAAGGGAAAAACTATCGACTCCCAAACGCCCTGCCCCCCCCGCTAAACGCAGGAAGAGGTTGGGGCTATCGTCCTGGGGAAGGGGACAAAAAATCTAATACTCTAGGGGAAGGACAGCGATTCCTCAACGCCTGCCCCTTTTCTGCCAGGTACGAGCAAGAGGAGGTTGAGGCTATCGGTCTGAGGGGGGGAAAGGGTCAAAAGGAAATCCCACCAAAAAAAAAAACACCTTAACCGGAGTAGGGGGCAACCAAAAGAAATCTCAACCACCCTTAAACCACATAGAAATAGAACAAAAAAATTGCAAATATTATACACAATAAATAATTAAACTTTCTTCTTTTTTTTTCCTTCCCCCAAACCCTTGAGGGTACAAAAAGAAATCTTTCCTTTTTTTTTTCTTCCCCAAACCCTGAGGGTACAAATAGAAATCTTTTTTTTTTCTTCCCCAAAAACCCCTTGAGGGTACAAATAGAATCTTTTTTTTTCTTTTTTAAAGTCCCAAGGCACAAATAGAAATCTTTCTTTTCTTTTTTCTTTTTTTCGGGTACCACTGTCACACTGTCACTTTTTCACACGCGCATTCATGACAGCATTTACTCCATACGCAACGCAATCTTTCCAATCAACCAAAAGGCGCACTCCGAATGTTTTTTCTTCTCCCCTCTCCTTCGGGGAAAACACTTAATAAATCACATCAAACCGTTATAAACAAATTTTATACATGTAGCACTCTTTCCACTGAGAGGCAAACTAAAATCACTCAAGACTTCATAAAGTCACGGCCTTCACACAACATTGGCCCACAAACTCCAAAACCAGGGAAAAAAAGTGATTCTTTCACTCTTTGATGCTATGCCTGCATCCGAATTACGACTCGCCTCATCCTTTCAGGATTTCCTGTCTCTCTCAGACATCATTCGCCCCTCGATTTCTCCCGTCCTGGAGATATGACTTCCCGACTCCTCTCCCTCGATCTTCTTGTCACTGGAGGATGAGTTCCAACTCCTCTCCCTCGTCTTCTCCTGTCCCTGGAGAGATGACGAAACTCCCGACTCCTCCCTGGAAATCCTTAATTCCTGGGGCTGCCTACCGGTGTGTTCCTACACCCTGGCCATCTTCAACCACCTCACGGGGTGAAGGTTTAAGGGTGAAGGGCGAAGGGGTAAAAGGTGAAGGCTGGTAATGACTGGTCAGCAGCAGGACCAACGTCCTGACAGGTTCGAGTCTCTAGGCCATTGCTGGTTAAAAATGATTCTTTCCCCCCTTCTCCTAGTGAGTGCATACTCAGGTTTAAAACACATGACCGCACCCTTTCCAGCCCTTTTAAACTATCACTCAGTGGTCACTTTCACCCAATGACCACCCTTCTTTCTTTACTGAGTCATCTCACAATTATTTGGGGGCGCTCGCTACACTAGTCAAGCCACATGAATATCCTTCCTTTTCAGTAGTGGCATGGGGAAAGATTCATATCACTAACTACATGTGATGGAGCGTCACATGCCTTGATGTGAGGCTACGTGTGAGCTATATAAGTATTAATAATAATAATAATAATAATGATAATAATAATAATAATAATAATAATAATAATAATAATAATAAAATAATCATCATCATCATTATTATTATTATTATAGTAATAATGCGTGTTAAAATCATCATCATCATACAGAGAGGATTGCACCACTTTAAGTAATAACATAATGACAGCATTGTACTGTTAGCGATGGCTATACACACAGCGGGGAAAAAGGAGAGAGGTCAGAGGGTAGTTGAACAGCATGGTTGTTGTGACAACAGAAAAGTGTTTAGCATCCTGTTCTCTGGGATCACTTATGTCACTTTCTTTCTTCCTTTCTTTCTTTCTTTCTGCGTACGCAGGCTGATACTTCTGCGGACACTGCCTGTTTCGACATGCAGTGGAGTTTTGTGTGTATGACCGTTTTTCATCCGCCATTAAGGCAGCCATACTCCATCTTCGACGAAAGTGCATGCTATGTGTAACGTGTCATCCATACCAACGGCCAAACTGGCCTTCTCTTCCGAAAGTTGGTGATGGGATTTTACGTGCGTGCAAGATGTTGTGCGTGCGTTCACACACGGAATCTCGGTTTTATAGTCTCATTCGAAGGACTGTATGGGGAATGGAGTCAGAACCAATGTTAACTCCGAGCGAAAAATCCCCCTGTACCGAAATTCGAACCCGCAACCCCAGGATCACGAGTCCGGAGCTTCCGGCCCCTGATCATTTATGTAAAATGACAGATCAACATCTTTGCTACAAGTTTAGCAGTCAGATGTGTCAATGTTAAGTCTCTACAAAATTGGCACAGGTTGCCTTTCTCTGAAACTGTAATCAGTTGCGTTTGCGTGATTGTTATCGCCATTCACTTGTTTGCGTGCAGTTTGCATGCGTTCTACTTTTGATGTGTGCGTGTGTGTGTGTGTGTGTGTGTGTGTGGTGTGTGTGTGTGTGTGTGTGTGTGTGTGTGTGTGTGTGTGGTGTGTGTGTGTCTGTGTGTGTGTGTGTGTGTGTGTGTGTGTGTGTGTGTGTGTGTGTGTGCACGTCCGTGAATGCGTGTGTGTGCGCGCACGTGTGGTGTGTGTGTGTGTGTGTGTGTGACTATAAAAAACAAAAAACAGTAATATGTGGTGAATTCACCACCTTAACAGTCGATAACTGAAAAACCCAGTTCTGAGGCTCATGGCCTAGATCCTGTCGTGCTTTGTGCATGGCGTCCCTCAGGTGTGACGGAGGATCCAGCACACAGATTTGCTTCGCTGATTTGTATGCATAGTTGCTGTCGTGAAGTCGATACAGAAATATAACGCACGCTTGTGACTGCTGAGAGACTCGCTCGACCACTCTGTGTCTCCATGCACGTGTGTGTGTGTGTGTGTGTGTGTGTGTGTGTGGTGTGTGTGTGTGTTGTGTGTGTGTGTGTGTGTGTGTGTGGTGTGTGTCTGTGTGTGTGGTGTGTGTGTGTGTGTGTGTGTGGTGTGTGTGTGTTTGTGCGTGTATGAGTGTGTGTGTGTGTGTGTGTGTGTGTGTGTGTGTGTGTGTGTGTGGTGTGTGTGTGTGTGCGTGCATGAGTGTGTGTATATGTGTGTGTGTGTGTGTGTGTGTGTGTGTGTGTGTGTGTGTGTGTGTGTGTGTGTGTGTATGTGTGTGTGTGTGTGTTGTGGTGTGCGTGTGTGCGTGTGTGCGTGCGTGTGTGTGTGTGCGTGTGTGTGTGTGTGTGTGTGTGTGCGTGCGTGCGTGCGTGCGTGCGTGTGTGTGTGTGTGTGTGTGTGTGTGTGTGTGTGTGTGTGTGGTTGCTTCACACCGTGATCTTCTTTGACCTAAAAACCTAGCTCTGAGGTTAACAAGATTTCCCCGGGAGGGGGGGGGGGGGGGGGGGGGGGGGGGGGGGGGGGGGGGGGGGGGGGGGGGGGGGGGGCCGAAAAGGTTTTTTTTCTTTTTTTTTTATTGCACGCCCCTTTTTTGGCGAAATTGACCCTTTTTTGGTTTTCCCCCAGCTTTGAGGGTTTCCCTTGAGGGTTTCTTACGCTGTCATTACGTGCCGCGCGCGGCGCGCGCGCCCACACACACACAAAAACCAACAACCACCCCCAAAAACACACACACACACACACACACGCGCGCGCGCGCGGCGCGCGGCGTGCGCGCATACGCACACGCACACACAAAAAGAAACACACACGCAAAAGCACACAGCAGGCAGCCACTCCACGCAAAAAACCCACAATACACTTTACATGCTTTGCTTTGAATAAGCACACACGTTTGCGCCCCGCGCACACCCCCACACACACACACACAAAACACACCACACACACACCCCCTCACCACCCAAACCAACAAACACACAACACCACACACACATATTTATTTTTATAGTATAATATAATATATAAAATTATATCCACACACACACACACACACACACACCAAACCCCACACCCCCACACAACACACACACAAAACCACGCGCGGCGCGCGCCCCCCGCGCGCACACGAATGCACGCACGCACGCAGGGCAGGGCACCATGCACACACAAACCACACAAAAGAAAAAGCATGCACGCACGACGCACGCACGCGCGCACGCACGAACGACCCCAACAAAACACACACACACACACCACACACACACACACAAACCCACACACACCAAACCCCAAAAAACACACACGAATGCCACCACAAACCACGCCGTTTTTCGGGCGCGGGTTCCCTTGCAACCGGGCCCCAAAAGTCCTTGTCGGATTTTGTGAAAAGGTATAATTGTCCGGACCAATGACGAAACAACTACCCCAAAAACAATTTGAAGGTGGGTTTAGCGTTATCTGAAAGGACTGTTTTCAAAAATTTTTCATTTTTGTGGGAAAACCGTGAATCTGTTTTGGGCTGATTTTTTAAACGGGGGTTTGTGGGAAAACGGGGTTACCCTTTTTTAAGGAATTAACTACAAAAACTTTTTAAAGGAAACCAGTGTTATCTTATTGGGGAAATTTAACAACAGAAAGGGTTTGTAAAAGCCAAGGGTTTCTGTATTGGGGAAATTAAACCACAGAAAGGGTTACGACTTTAGTAAAAAGGTTTTCCGGAAGTGGGAAAAATTTTAAAAACGTAAGGGGAGCTGTTCTGGGGTTTTTTCCCTTTTTCCCTTCTTGGGTTCGCTCAAAAGGAAACCCCGGTTGCACTGTTGAAGGCTGCCGTCCGGGGGAGGCCCTCCGAGTCCGTAAAGTTTCCCCCAAAAACGGTTGGTCAGGGGCCCAGGTCTTGTCCTCAGGTGGGGGGTTGTTTTTGGGACAGTCTTGTAGGAAGTGTTTTCGGTAAAGGGGGCTGTTACCGCGGGGCCCAACACGGCAGACTCGCCAATGCGGAACCTTGGGGAAATGGGGGGGGTTGTTCCGGGAGGGGCCCCGTCCTCACCTCACAAATTTTTCATTGGTTGGTCGGGGTGGGAAAGGTGTGGGGAATTTTCCGGTTTTGGGGATTTGGTTGAAGGAAAGAACTTTTCCTCTGTTTCTCCTTGATGATCGCTTGGCCCCCTTCATAGGAGATTTCCCCTTTTCCCTTTTGGGGCTGCTGTCCCCTTTCCCTTCGCCATCGGTCTCCCCTTTCCTCATTGCCTGCTATTTGCGTGTGGGGGAAAAATTTTAAAAGGGGAAGAGGGTCCATATGTGGCCATCTTGGAAAAGATAAATGGGGAAGATTTTTCACGGGGAAGATGCTCCATGATGTGGCCTTTTTTGGAAAAAGGGAGTCTTGGGAAAAGATTTTCACAGGAAGATCCTCCATGTTGCCCGCCACTTGGAAAAGAGTCATGGGAAAAAGTTCACAGTGACGGAAAGGGAAAATTTTTAAAGGGCCCCTGCTTTCCAGGTATCGGGCTGTCATTGCGACAGAGTGGTCACTGGGTCTTTATCTACCTGATTAGTCGGCCCTATTATCATAAACATTTGAATGGGAGGAGTATGGAAAGGAAACGCTTTCCAATGGGAGGGAGTAGGGAAAGGAACGTTTTCCCAAAGGGGAGGGAGTATGGAAAAAACGCTTTCCAATGGGGGGGTATGGAAAGGAACGTTTTCCCAAAATGGAGGTTTTGGGAAAAGGGAAACGTTTTCCAATGGGGGGGGTTGGGGAAAAGGGAACCTTTCCCCCTGGGGGGTGTGGAAAGGAACGTTTTCCCCAATGGGGGGAGAGGGGAAAGGAACGCTTCCAAGGGGGATTTGGGAAAAGGAAAATTTTTCCAATGGGGGGGAGAGGGAAAAGGGAAACGCTTTCCAAGGGGGAGGGAGAAAAAGGGAACGTTTTCCCCAACGGGGGGGTAGGAAAGGAACGTTTCCAAGGGAGGGAGTGGGGAAAAGGGAAAACGCTTTCCAATGGAGGGAGTGGGGAAAAGGGAAAACACTTTCCAAGGGAGGGGAGGAAGGAAAACGCCCCCCAATGGGAGGGAAGTGGAAAGGAACGCTTTCCAAGGGGAGGGAGTTGGGGAAAAGGAACGTTTCCAAGGGGAGGGATGGGGAAAGGAAACCCCTTTCCAACGGGGGGGGTATGAAAGGAACGCTTTCCAATGGGAGGGAGATGGAAAGGAATTTTTCCCAAGGGGAAAGGGAGTGTGGAAAGGAACGCTTTCCAAGGGAGGGTGTAAAAAGGGAAACCTTTCCAAGGGAGGGAGTGTAAAAAGGACGCTTCCAAGGGGAGGGAGTTGGAAAGGCCTTTTCCAAAGGGAGGGAGTGGGAAAGGGAACCTTTCCAAGGGGGGGGAAGAAAGGGAACGCTTTCCCCCCTCCTGCCTGTGGCTTTGTCTTTTCCCTGCGAGGGGAATTCGCGGCCCAGAAAATGTATATGTTTCGCTATGAAGAGTTGCGGGATTCTAATTGGGTGGATCCGTTACCGCGAGAGGAAAGCTCTTCCATTCAAGAGGAAACTCCCAATTGATTGCTCTTCCAATGTAACGAAGGAAACTCCCCTTTGATCGTCTCTTCCAGTAACAGAAAGGAAACTCCCATTGATGGGTTCCTTCCATGTAAACAGAATGGAAACCCCCTGATGTCCTTCCATGACACAGAATGGAAACTCCCATTGACGTCTCTTTCCATGTACACAGAATGGAAACCCCATTGATCGTCTCTTCCATGTACACAGAATGGAAACTCCCCATTGATCGTCTCATTCCTTGTACACATATGGAAACTAATATCTTTTCAAGGGGAGACGATGGAAACCCCCAATGATCGTCTCTTACCATGTAAACAGAAGGAAATCCCATTGATCGTCTCTTCCATGTACACAGAATGGAAATCCCATGTCGTCTCTTCCTGCACAGAATGGAAACTCCCCAATTGAGGGTTCCATGTAACAGAATTGAAATCCCATTGAACGTCTCTTCCAGTAAGAATGGAAAACGTTCCCATTGATCTCTTCATGTACACAGAATGGAACTCCCCATGGATGTTTTCAGACACAAATGGAAACTCCCCATTGATCGCTTTCATGACAAGAATGGAATCCCATTGATCGTCTCTTCCGTGGTAAACGAAGGAACTCCCCAGATCGTCTCTCAAGAAACAAATGGGAAACTCCCAGATCGTCTCTTCCTGTACACAGAAGGAAACTCCCATTGATCGTTCTTCGTGGTAAACGAATGGAAACGCCCCATTGATCGTCTCTTCCATGTAACTAGATGGAAACTCCCCATATCGTTCTTCCATGTACAGTAATGGAAACTTCCCCATTGATGTCTCTTCATGTACACAAATGGAAACTCCCTTGAGTTTCCATTACCAATGGAACCATGGACGTCTTTCCAGTACACAGTATGGAAACTCCCTTTTCGCCATTATGTACACTGAATGGAACTCCCATTGAGTCTATACCTTTTCCACAGATGAAACTCCATTGAACGCTCTTCCATGTACAAAAATGGAAACCCCCATTGATCGTCTTCCGTGTAAACAGAATGGAAATCCCATTGAGTCCTCTCCATGTAACAGAATGGAAACTCCCATTGAGTCTCTTCCATGACACAGAATGGAAACTCCCCATTGATCGTCTCTTCCGATGTACACAGAATGGAAACTCCCATATCGTCTCTTCCATTGTACACAGAATGGAAATCCCCATTGATCGTCTCATGTAACGAATGGAAACTCCCCATTGATCGTCTCTTCCATGTACACAGAATGGAAACTCCCATTGATCGTCTCTTCCTAACAGAATGGAAACTCCCCATTGATCGTCCTTCCATGTACACAGAATGGAATCCTCCCATTGATCGTCTCTTCCATGTAACAGAATGGAAACTCCCCATTGATCGTCTCTTCCATGTACCAGAAAGGAAACTCCCCATTGATCGTCTCTTCCATGTACACAGAATGGAAACTCCCCATTGATC
>JAFLJL010019056.1:10000-15000 GCA_018398815.1 Conus ventricosus
CTCTAAAGGCCAGACCAAGTTGTTCCTCTAAAAGACCAAGTTGTTCCTCTAAAGGCAGAGACCAAGTTGTCTGGAATTGTTCCCAAGACTCAATGTCCTCTAAGGCCAGAGACCAGTTGTTTCTATAAAGACCAGTTTTCCCCTGAAGGCCAGAGACCAAGTTGTTCCTCTAAAAGCACGTTGTTCCTCTAAAGGCCAGGACAAGTTGTCTTTCGTCATATCCACAAGACTGCGCTCTCTAAAGGCGAATTATTATGCAGTCGTTCATCACATTGTACCAAGGGTCCCCTGCTCTCACAGCTCAACCAAACATCACTAATACATTCTCTGATGTCTGCCTAACCGGTTAGGTTGATAAGGCTGATAAGGTTGATAAGGTTGATAAGGCTGATAGGTTGATAAGGCTGATAAGGTTGATAAGGTTGATAAGGCTGGTAGGTTGACGGGTCTGGCTTTTTTTTTTCCTGCGCACGTGCCGAGCTCAGCTCGGCTATTGATCGAATAACGCACTTTCGTGCTTGACTCCACCTCTAATGGATCCTGCACACAAACACGCACGCCATACACCACACAAAACCACGGAAGCGCGTTTAGTGGAAAGACGTTAAATGAATGACACACACACACACACACACACACACACACACACACACACACACACACACACACATTCACATACACACACACACACACACACACACACACGCACACGCACGCACGCACGCACACACACGCACGCACGCACGCACGCACGCGCGCACGCACGCACCCATGCACGCACGCACGCACGCACACACAACACACACACACAACACACACACACACACACACACACACACACACACACACACACACACACACGCACACACGCACACACACACACACACACATTGTGATGACTATAGGCAGTTAATGTGCAGTGGAGGGCCGCAGAGGAATGCAGTTCACTGACACACGCTTCCCCTCACAGTTCACTGACAGCGCGTTCTTGTTCACTGACACACGGTTCTTCCCACACAGCTTTACATTTCCATCCTTATTGAGACACTTAGTGAAAGGGCAAACAAACAAGGCTTTACACATTTGTAATCCAATATTTTGTTGCTGTAGTCTGAGCAGAGGCATGTATCAAACTTGTGTACTACTTAACGATGGAAATTAACTTCCCAGAAAGTGATGACGTCATTTTGCACAATATGTGTTTGTTGTCATTGTTCTAATATTGCCTGACCACTTGCGTACAAGCTTTCATGCGGCATCTATGTTATCTACAAGAAAATAAACCCAGTCGAGTTTGGTATTAAAAGACTTGTTGGGAATTCGCCAATTCAGTCATCTCAATAGTGCAGATATATTACATTTTTCATGACAATAACTAATTATCAAACCTACAGCCCCATTTGTAATGGCCGCTCAACCATGCCGAAACACATTGCTGCCAGACCAGCTATGCACAGATGACATTCAGTTGGCCGAATACAGTGCGGTTAGCTGGCTGGTGGGGAGCGGCCTGCAGAAAACACCCCTTTCCCTGACCTGCATTCACAGCTTGGTCTCTGCAGCTGGTAAACTCCCCTGCGACTCAAAACTAAGTAACTTGCTCTGAACAGCCGTGCCCATCACAGTTCACTGACAGTCGGTTCTTCCCATCACAGTTCACTGACAGCCGGTTCTTGTTCACTGACACACGGTTCTTCCCTCACAGTTCACTGACAGCCGGTTCTTCCCATCACAGTTCACTGACAGCCGGTTCTTGTTCACTGACACACGGTTCTTCCCCTCACAGTTCACTGACAGCCGGTTCTTCCCATCACAGTTCACTGACAGCCGGTTCTTGTTTCACTGACACACGGTTCTTCCCCTCACAGTTCACTGACAGTCGGTTCTTCCTTTACAGTTCACTGACAGCCGGTTCTTCCCCTCACAGTTCACTGACAGCCGGTTCTTCCTTTACAGTTCACTGACAGCCGGTTCTTCCCATCACAGTTCACTGACAGCCGGTTCTTCCTTTACAGTTCACTGACAGCCGGTTCTTCCTTTACAGTTCATGACAGCCGGTTCTTCCTTTACAGTGCACTGACAGCCAGTTCTTCCCATCACAGTTTACTGACAGCCGGTTCTTCCTTTACAGTTCACTGACAGCCTGTTCTTCCCATCACAGTTCACTGACAGCCGGTTCTTTCCTTTACAGTTCACTGACAGCCGGTTCTTCCTCTCACAGTTCCCTGACAGCCGGTTCTTCATTTACAGTTCACTGTCAGCCGGTTCTTTCCGTCACAGTTCACTGACAGCCGGTTCTTCCTTTACAGTTCACTGACAGCCGGTTCTTCCCATCACAGTTCACTGACAGCCGGTTCTTCCTTTACAGTTCACTGACAGCCGGTTCTTCCTCTCACAGTTCCCTGACAGCCGGTTCTTCCTTTACAGTTCACTGTCAGCCGGTTCTTTCCATCACAGTTCACTGATAGCCGGTTCTTCCTTTACAGTTCACTGACAGCCGGTTCTTCCCATCACAGTTCACTGACAGCCGGTTCTTCCTTTACAGTTCACTGTCAGCGGGTTCTTCCCATCACAGTTCACTGACAGCCGGTTCTTCCCATCACAGTTCACTGACAGCCGGTTCTTCCCATCACAGTTCACTGACAGCCGGTTCTTCCTTTACAGTTCACGGACAGCCGGTTCTTCCTTTACAGTTCACTGACAGCTTGTTCTTCCTTTACAGTTCACTGACAGCCGGTTCTTCCTTACAGTTCACAGACAGCCGGTTCTTCCCATCACAATTCACTGACAGCCAGTTCTTCCTTTACAGTTCACTGTCAGCCGGTTCTTCCCATCACAGTTCACTGACAGCCGGTTTTCCTTTACAGTGCACTGACAGCCAGTTCTTCCCATCACAGTTCACTGACAGCCGGTTCTTCCTTATAGTTCACTGACAGCCGGTTCTTCCCATCACAATTCACTGACAGCCAGTTCTTCCTTTACAGTTCACTGTCAGCCGGTTCTTCCCATCACAGTTCACTGACAGCAGGTTCTTCCCATCACAGTTCACTGACAGCAGGTTCTTCCCATCACAGTTCACTGACAGCAGGTTCTTCCTATCACAGTTCAATGACAGCCGGGGTTCTTCCCATCACAGTTCATGACAGCCGGTTCTTCCCATCACAGTTCCCTGACAGCCGTTTCTGCCTTTACAGTTCACTGACAGCCGGTTTTTCCTATCACAGTTACTGGCCTTGATTTTCCGCGAAACGTCTATGTCTGCACTTTGGACTAAAAAAGTATATGAATGAGCCCCCCCCCCCCCCCTCTCTCTCTCTCTCTCTTAGCCGCCCCATCTTATCTCTCTCCATGCCTCTGTGTCTGACACTCTCCCTCCCTGTTCCCCCCCTCCCTCTCTCTCTTGTCTCTGTCTCTCTCTCTCTCTCTCTCTCTCTCTCTCTCTCTCCTCTCTCTCTCTCTCTCTTCTATTATTACATCAGTTGCTGGGGTTAGTCCAGGAGAACCCAATATACGGGAAACTCGAATTAACAACAACGCAAAAAACATGCTCAAAACACAGACTGGAAAAAAAAAAGTTAGGTGCTGATGGTTTGATACTACTGAACTGTAGATGATTGAAAGGCTGAGAAAGTTTTACCGGGTGTGTTATGTTTTATGATTGACTTTTATCATGATGTTCCGAGAGAGCGTGGCTTGTCGAGAATTAAGTTCGTGTTCTCATCTACTACATTCTGAGATCGGTTTTGTGAACATGACCATGTGTTGTGTGTGTGTGTGTGTGTGTGTGTGTTGTGTGTGTGTGTGTGTGTGTGTGTGTGTGTGTGTGTGTGTGTCTGTGCGTGTCTGTGTGTGTCTGTGTGTCTGTATGTATGTGCGTGCGTGTGTGCGTGCGTGCGTGCGTGCATGCGTGCGTGCATGCACGCGCGCGCGTGTGTGTGTGTGTGAACATCATTTCTTTTTACTCTTTGTGATGCAAGAAAAAAAATGTTATCGCTTCGTTAAAAGACCTTTACAGTATATGATCAAAAATGTCAAAGTGTGAAACTCTCTCTCTCTCTCTCTCTCTCTCTCTCTCTCTCTTCTTTCTTCTCTCTCTCTCTCTCTCTCTCTCTCTCTCTCTCTCTCTCACACACACACACACACACACACACACACACACACACACACACACACACACACACACACACACACACACGCGCGCGCGCGCGCGCGCGTGTGCGGCCCACTCACCCACTCACTAACACACAAACACGCGCGCGCTCAGCACGTGGAACAGCAGTGAAATAATCGTGACTTTTTTACAATTCAAAAACGTAGGAGTGAAAGCAACTTCCGAAGTAACATGACCTCGCTCGTTTTTTCTTTTTCCTCTGCCAACACAAATTCGTGTCGTTTTCATTTTGAGAGGGGAGGGGGAGGGGGGGAGGGCACTGTATTATATTCTCTCACGTGTGGCGTTTCCTTCTGTATTTCTCCTATGTTACAGGAGAAATATCAATTTTGAAATGGCAGGTAGACAGTGACCCTGCGGCCATGAACAAGGGTACAGACATATTTTCCACAGCATGAATTAAATTGTATGTTTGAGAATCCTCCAGGTCTTGTGTATACTGATAATACAATAATGATTTGCACAGTGAGCTCATTTTTGTAAGCATTGATTGCAAAGGCGTATGCTCTTTATGCTGAGCAAAGTGAGGAACTCCACCACCTTGAAGCTCAGCCCACAGAGCAAAGTGAGGAACTCCACCACCTTGAAGCTCAGCCCACAGAGCAAAGTGAGGAACTCCACCACCTTGAAGCTCAGCCCACAGAGCTAAGTCAGGAACTCCACCACCTTGAAGCTCAGTCCACAGAGCAAAGTGAGGAACTCCACCACCTTGAAGCTCAGCCCACAGAGCAAAGTGAGGAACTCCACCACCTTGAAGCTCAGCCCAGTCAGGAACTCCACCACCTTTGCCCAGTCAGGAACTCCACCACCTTGAAGCTCAGCCCACAGA
>JAFLJL010019056.1:22500-42464 GCA_018398815.1 Conus ventricosus
TCAACAGACGCTATAGTAAAGATTAAAAAGAAAGAGAAAAAAAAACCGACACAGATGCTCGGGAAAGAGATACTGCACTGCTATGAAACACCGGACGTAACTCTCTCATCATCGTGGACTGTGGGCGTTGATATCATAGTGTCCTGTTGAACATCTCTTTGTCTCCGACTCTCTCTCTGTGTGTGTGTGTGTGTGTGTGTGTGTGTGTGTGTGTGTGTGTGTGTGTGTGTGTGCGTGCGTGCGTGCGTGCGTGCGTGCGTGCGTGCGTGCGTGCGTGCGTGCGTGCGTGCGTGCGTGCGTGCGTGCGTGAGTGCGTGAGTGAGTGAGTGAGAGAGAGAGAGAGAGAGAGAGAGAGAGAGAGTGTTTTGTGGAGAGAGAGAGAGAGAGAGTGTGAGAGAGAGAGAGAGAGTGTGTCTCTCTCTCTGTTTCTCTCTCTCTCTTTTTCTCCCCCCCCCCCCTCTCTCTCTCTGTCTGCGTGCGCGCACACTCAGAATTATTATTGAATCTGTTGCTAGATTACTGTTGCTTATTACAGAAGCAAGGAATATAAGGCAAATAGAAATACGTGACAAAACAGTGAAACAAAAAAGAGAGAGAGAGAGAGAAGAGAGAGAAGAGAGAGAGAGAGAGAGAGAGAGAGAGAGAGAGAGAAGAGAGGAGATTAATCGTGTTCCGGATGAACAGAAAATAAATACAGTTATCATGTTCTTACACAGATTTATCTTAGTTTTCACTTTAAACCTGTTCCTTTTCTTTCCAAACTTTGAATGGAATATAGATATGATGCTGTTTTAATGCAGTAGACGTAACTAACACTTCATTATGATTTATGTTAAAAACTGGATGTGATAGATATGAGGATTATGGTGTTCTATCTCTCTCTCTCTCTCTCTCTCTCTCTCTCCTCTCTCTCTCTCTCTCTCTCTCTCTCTCTCTCTCTCTCTCTCTCTCTCTCTCTCTCTCTCTTCCATATATTGTTTAAGTGTATAACAATAAGCAGTGTAAGCGTTGATGCATCGCAGGCATAAAACTTGTAACAATGTGAACGTTGTGAACTTGTTTTTTGTTGTTTTACTTGTGCATTGATATTAGAATATTATCTCAATTATTGCACCCCCTTCTGAGGGGCTATGGCTAAACAGAGCGTTAGTTATTACCGTGTGTTGATTTTGTGCCTCTTTGTGACAGCCTGGTGGCCTTTCACAAGCAGCACTTCACAACAGTCTGTTATTTGTAGTAGTAGTAGTAGTAGTAGTAGTAGTAGTAATAGGAGCAGTAGTAGTGTTGGTATTATTATTATTAGAATTATTACCTTACTACTGTTGTTCTTGTTGATTTTATTGCCATAATTTTCATTATCATCATCATCATCATCATTCTTCTTGTTCTTCTTTTATCAATAGGCTATTTCATAACCCGCAACGTCCTTAAATTTCACGAATTGAAAACTAGATTCTTGTTTGCTTGTATTTATTCATATTGTTATTCCCCTTTCGTAGAAGCGACGTGGAAAAAAAGTTAGAACACCCAGAAAAGCGGTTAACGAATTTACACGATGCAGAAACACATTCATGTAACTCAACTTACGCCTTCATTTTCTCTATATTTAACTACACTGCTTCCAGTAATGAGGTGCAATCATCCCCGCCTCGCACCACTGTTGGCTGACAGCCGTGGCAACTGTATACCGCCTTTTTTCTTTTCCCTTTTTTTTCTCTCATTTTTTCTCTTCTTTTTTCGTAGGGAGGGGATAGCGATCGAAACAGAATTGCCATGGCGTGAGGATTTCAGAGAGTGCTGCTGTGATTCTCTCCCAGCGAAAGCCAAGAGAGGTGGTGAGAGAGTGAGGTGGAGGGACCATCATGTTCAGGTGGGAAGGACTGACAGAGTGGGGGTGAGGGACCATCATGTTCAGGGTGGGGAAGGACTGACAGAGAGTGGGGGTGAGGGACCATCATGTTCAGGGTGGGGAAGGACTGACAGAGTGGGGGTGGAGGGACAATCAGGTTCAGGGTGGGGAGGACTGACAGAGGGTGGGGTGGAGGGACCATCATGTTCAGGGTGGGGAAGGACTGACAGAGTGGGGGTGAGGGACCATCAGTTCAGGGTGGGGAAGGACTGACAGAGGGTGGGGGTGGAGGGACCATCATGTTCAGGGTGGGGAAGGACTGACAGAGAGTGGGGGTGGAGGGACCATCAGGTTCAGGGTGGGGAAGGACTGACAGAGAGTGGGGGTGGAGGGACCATCATGTTCAGGTGGGGGAGGACTGACAGGGTGGGGGTGAGGGACCATCAGGTTCAGGGTGGGGAAGGACTGACAGAGGGTGGGGGTGGAGGGACCATCAGGTTCAGGGTGGGAAGGACTGACAGAGGGTGGGGTGGAGGGACCATCAGGTTCAGGGTGGGGAAGGACTGACAGAGGGTGGGGGTGGAGGGACCATTAGGTTCAGGGTGGGGAAGGACTGACAGAGAGTGGGGTGAGGGACCATCAGGTTCAGGGTGGGGGAGGACTGACAGAGGGTGGGGGTGGAGGGACCATCATGTTCAGGTGGGGAAGGACTGACAGATGGTGGGGGTGTTGGGACCATCAGGTTCAGGGTGGGGAAGGACTGACAGAGGGTGGGTGGAGGGACCATCATGTTCAGGGTGGGGAAGGACTGACAGAGAGTGGGGGTGGAGGGACCATCAGGTTCAGGGTGGGGAAGGACTGACAGAGGGTGGGTGGAGGGACCATCATGTTCAGGATGGGGAAGGACTGACAGATGGTGGGGGTGGAGGGACCATCATGTTCAGGGTGGGGAAGGACTGACAGAGGGTGGGTGGAGGGACCATCATGTTCGGGGTGGGGAAGGACTGACAGAGGGTGGGGGTGAGGGACCATCAGGTTTAGGGTGGGGAAGGACTGACAGAGGGTGGGGGTGAGGGACCATCATGTTCAGGGTGGGGAAGGACTGGCAGAGTGGGGTGGAGGGACCATCATGTTCAGGTGGGGAAGGACTGACAGAGCTGCGCTGTTGCAGAACAGGGTGGGCCTACACGGTGGGGAAAGCGGGAGGGTCGTCCTTGGCTTTCGGGACCTGAGATGCAAGCAGCTGATGGAAGGCATCTTCTCCAGGGACGGCTCCGTTGGGGACCGTCGGCAGGGAGGCGTGATGTTCATGTGGAGGTTGGATGGTTAGGACGGTAGGGTGGAGTTTATTCCCTTAATATAACTATTCTCCCGTAGTTCTGAAGTACTATTCTTTTCGCGCCATAGTTTTGTTGAATGAGAAAGTTGTTAAGCTGCTTTCCTGTCTGTCTGTCTGTTTGCCTGCCTGCATGCCTGTCTGTTTGTCTGTGTCTCTCAAAAAACACACACACACACACACACACACACACACACACACACCACCACACACACACACACACACCGACGGACGGACAGACACAGACAGACACACACCTGCCTGTCTGCCTAACACACACACACACACACACACACACACACACACACACACACACACACACACACAACGCACACACGCACGCACGCCACGCACGCACGCACGCACGCACCACGCACGCACACACACACACACACACACACACACACACATACATACACACACACAAACACATACACAGTCATCCAGCCTAACACGCGTTAAAACCAATTTCCACGAACCGAGCCCAAACCGAGCCCGTGACTTGTTTCTCCTTGCACAAATCAGACTATTTCCACACGCACAAAAATCTGGCTGTCCAGTTTGTATTCCCCCGGGGGTGGGTTTTCCTTTCCCATCCGATGCAGGGAGAGCAGAAAGCTGTTCAGTGTTTTGTTGTCCCCTCCAGTTTTCGCTCCTCTGGGAGCAGGAGGCAGCTTCTCACCCATCAATAGTTGATAGGGTGATAACTACAGAGAGAGAGAGAGAGAGAGAGGGGGAGAGAGAGAGAGAGAGAGAGGGGAGAGAGGAGAAAAGAGAAGGACAGACAGACAGACAGCCAGACAGAAAAAGACAGACAGACAGACAAAAGAAAAGAGAGAAGAAAAGAGAGAGAGAGAGAGAGAGAGAGGGGAGAGAGAGAGGAGAGAGAGAGAGAGAGAGAAAGAGAGAGAGAGAGAGAGATATCAATTTATGCAATTCTGAGGTTTGGTTTTATTAGATTTGACCTGAGGCTGCTTTGAATCAAAAGAAAAAATGAATCTGTTAGCCGACAGCCCCACAAACGGTTAAGGGAGTACAGTCATTGAACTCTCTTTTCTCTCTTTTCTCTCCTCTTCTCTCTCTCTCTCTCTTCTCTCTCTCTCTTCTCTCTCTGTCTGTCTGTCTGTCTGTCTGTTGTCTGTCTGTCTGTGTCTGTCTCTCTCTCTGTGCGCGCGCGCACGCGCGCGCGCGCGCGTGTGTGTGTGTTGTGTGTGTGTGTGTGTGTGTGTGTGTGTGTGTGGTGGTGGTGGTGGTGCGTGCGGGGGCGTGCTGTGCGTGCGTGCGTGGGGTGCGTGCGGGGCGTGCGGCGTGCGCGGTGCGTGCGTGTGTGTGTGGGGGGGGGGGGAGGTATGTGTTTGTATGTGTGAAAGAGAGAGAGAGAGAGAGGGGGGGGGTGAGAAACAGCCGTCACCCAGCTAGTCAAGGCCAGCCAGCTAATGAGAGAGAGAGAATGAAGTCTCAGTCTCGTTTCTCCCCTACCCCCCCCCCCCCCCCCTTTCTCTCTTAACAGAAAAAAGTAGTTTATAGGTATAAGGCTCTAACATTCCAGCGTTTGAGCACAAACGGGCTGCAACCAAACAAAAAGGCCGTAACTGAACAGTTAGAATAACAAATTACATATGGCGATAGCTTACAAGAGGTTGTGTACTTTCATATGACAGTTTGCAGGACAGCAAATCCCTGCAGCCTATGACGTTTCTAATCTACATTGTACATTGTATCTGGTTCCATGACGTTTCTAATCTACATTGTGCATTGCATGGTTCTGCGTTTAATTACTGTCCCATTGCACGGTTCAATGACTTCTAATCACTTGTGCATTGCAACTGGTTCAATGACGTTTCTAATCTACATTGTACATTGTATCTGGTTCCATGACGTTTCTAATCTACATTGTGCATTGCAACTGGTTCCATGACGTTTCTAATCTACATTGTGCATTGCAACTGGTTCAATGACGTTTCTAATCCACATTGTACATTGTATCTGGTTCAGTGACGTTTCTAATCTCCATTGTACATTGTATCTGGTTCCATGACGTTTCTAATCTACATTGTACATTGCAACTGGTTCCATGACGTTTCTAATCTACATTGTACATTGTATCTGGTTCAATGACGTTTCTAATCTACATTGTATATTGTATCTGGTTCAATGACGTTTCTAATCTACATTGTGCATTGCAACTGGTTCAATGACGTTTCTAATCTACATTG
Source organism: Conus ventricosus (assembly GCA_018398815.1). Classification (NCBI taxonomy): domain Eukaryota; kingdom Metazoa; phylum Mollusca; class Gastropoda; order Neogastropoda; family Conidae; genus Conus; species Conus ventricosus. The sequence continues at coordinate 27,902 of JAFLJL010019056.1, forward strand.
TGCATTGCAACTGGTTCAATGACGTTTCTAATCTACATTGTACATTGTATCTGGTTCCATGACCTTTCTAATTACATTGTGCATTGCAACTGGTTCCATGACGTTTCTAATCTACATTGTGCATTGCAACTGGTTCAATGACGTTTCTAATCTGCATTGTACATTGTATCTGGTTCAATGACGTTTCTAATCTACATTGTGCATTGCAACTGCTTCAATGACGTTTCTAATCTACATTGTACATTGTATCTGGTTCAATGACGTTTCTAATCTACATTGTGCATTGCAACTGGTTCCATGACGTTTCTAATCTACATTGTGCATTGCAAATGGTTCCATGACGTTTCTAATCTACATTGTGCATTGTATCTGGTTCAATGACGTTTCTAATCTACATTGTACATTGTAACTGGTTCCATGACGTTTCTAATCTACATTGTGCATTGTATCTGGTTCCATGACGTTTCTAATCTACATTGTACATTGCATCTGGTTCCATGACGTTTCTAATCTGCATTGTACATTGCATCTGGTTCCATGACGTTTCTAATCTACATTGTGCATTGCAACTGGTTCCATGTCCTTCTCAGCAAATGCCCACTTTTTAAAAATCACAAATGTAAAAGAAAAAGAAAGTAACACTGAATGTGGTTTCACAAATGGTTGTTCGTTTTTATTCAGCAGTAAACAAACAACAAAATATAATAAAACCGCAGGACTCACACGTTTCATAACATCATAATGACTTGCAAAACGCGGACGGGAAAGAAATATCTTGCTTTGCTACAAGAGCTTCTGCCTCCTGCCAATCCCATAAACTGTCGGCAGGGAATTGGGTGTCTGCATTTCTGTATGCATCACCATGACTTCACGGGGAGCACTGGCCTCTCTAGCACCATGTCCTCTGGGACAAGGACGTCTCAGGCGACTACCCCATGAAAGCTTTGCGGTTACACTTCATTTGCTGGTTGTTGTTGTTGTTGTTGTTGTTGTTGTTTGTTGTTGTTGTTGTTGTTGTTGTTGTTGTTGTTTCTTTTATGGTTCATTCTTTTGTATTGTTCGTTTCTTCCGGTAACATGTAGGTGAGGATGAGGGTGGGAGAGGTGGTGGTGGTGAAGGGTGAGTAATGATGGAATCATAGGAAACCTGTAACGTACCACGCTGTTAGAAATTATCGGCAGTAACTTTTCTAACTTCAGATACCAACACAACAAACGAAGGCAGTTAAATTGAATAAGCCTCGTACTGTTCTGGCATTTAGGCATACATTACCGCTATCTCCACTAAACAAACAAAAAAGCCTTCCTTCACCAGCTAAAAGACTAAATGACATAACGCCATAGCTTAACAGAGGTTGTGCGCTTTTGTATGACAGTTTGAGGGGGAACAAATCTGGTGCTTACGAGCTGCGATTATGCGTGATGATCTCGGGGATGGCTGTAACTCCACAATGTGTATCATTGTTGGCGCCCAACTGACCACATGATGCGTGATGATCTCAGGGATGGCTGTAACTCCACAATGGTGTCATTGTTGGCGCCCAGCTGACCACATGATGCGTGATGATCTCAGGGATGGCTGTAACTCCACAATGTGTATCATTGTTGGCGCCCAACTGACCACATGATGCGTGATTATCTCAGGGATGGCTGTAACTCCACAATGTGTATCGTTGATGGCGCCCAACTGACCACATGGGACCAGAGAAGAGCCATCATCATCTACAAAGGAAGAATTGTCATGAACAACAAAACAGACTCTGTTTTTCGACATCTGTCTGAGTGTCGGAGTGTCTGAGTGCATGTGCACGAGCGGGCATCTCTCTCTCTCTCTCTCTCCTCTCTCTCTCTCTCTCTCTCCTCTCTCTCTCTCTCTCTCTCTCTCTCTCTCTCCTCTCTCTCTCTCTCTCTCCCTCTCTCTCTCTCTCCTCTGTTCATTTCTGAACACCATTTCCGGCATATGGATAGTCACTGTCATTGAATGGACGTAGTGCTGACCTCCGGAGGGCCAAGATCACTTGCAATGGGTCAACGACAGACCCATGTGTATTCTGTCAACAGTAGACGGGAGACTAGAAGGCGGTGTCCTGCAGTGTGCTGGATCAGCAGAGGCTGCACTGAACACCCAGGAAGTGATCTGGCAGCAGTGCAGTGTGTCCTCTTGTGGGTTGCGTCATGACAACCTGCTGCTGTTCCCTGTGGACTGCCGGTGCCACAGGGGTTCAGCGAGAACAGCCCAGTTGTGGTTGTGTGGGGGTCACTGAAAGAATGGCATGGAAACGACACCATGGAGAGGGCGTGGAGGGCGAGACAGCGAGAAATAACAATGCCAAACAGTAGAGAAAACCAAAATATTTTATGTATCAGCAAAAAAAAAAGAAAAAAAGGCATAGGCAAACAAACGACGATGTAATTACTAGCGCGGTTCCTGCTACGTCTCCGGGGCATTTTTAATCGACATTCTCTCTGCTTCCGTTCCCTCCTAAACAAATACCAACTTAAAAAAAAAAAATTACGAAATTGAAAAAAGTAATACTTTGTTTTCTTTCATTTTACACATCAAGTGCAACAAATCTCATTTTGTTCTTTCGCAACTCAACATTTGAAATTAAGACATTAACATTTTTTGTGCCTTTTTCTTTCTTGTTCTTGTTAATCTGTCTCCTCCCTCCCCCTCCCCTTGTGGTTTTCACCTGTCACACCCTTAATACATTGCTTGCATACGTCTGTGAGTATGATAGTGGAGGTAATGGTGATGAGGTGCATGTTTGATGAGTGTATGTGTGTGTGTGTGTGTGTGTGTGTGTGTGTGTGTGTGTGTGTGTGTGTGTGTGTGTGTGGTGTGTGTGTGTGTGAGCGCCATCTGCCATGAAAAAAATCCTACAAACATCAACATATCCCAAGTTTCATTGCACCTTCATGACTTGCATGATATGCACAGAACAAAAGACCAGCTCTTGCCACAGCTCCTCGGCCTCTGGCTGACCGCATGAACTGCCCAGCGGGGAACTGGCTGTCTGCATTTCTGTCTGCATGTCTGTCTGCATGTCCGTCTGCATTTCTTTCTGCTTGTCTGTCTGCATGTCCGTCCGCATTTCTTTCTGCTTGTCTGTCTGCATGTCCGTCTGCATTTCTTTCTGCATGTCTGTCTGCATGTCTGTCTGCATGTCTGTCTGCATGTCTGTCGCATGTTGTCCGATGTCTGTCCGCATTTCTGTCGGCATGTCTGTCGGCATGTCCGTCTGCATTTCTTTCTGCTTGTCTGTCTGCATGTCTGTCCGCATGTCTGTCCGCATGTCTGTCTGCATGTCTGTTGCATGTCGCGATGTCTGTCCGCATGTCTGTCGCATGTCTGTCGGCATGTCTGTCTGCATGTCTGTCTGCATGTCTGTCCGCATGTCTGTCCGCATGTCTGTCCGCATGTCTGTCGGCATGTCTGTCGGCATGTCTGTCGGCATGTCTGTCGCATGTCTGTCCGCATGTCTGTCCGCATGTCTGTCGGCATGTCTGTCGGCATGTCTGTCGCATGTCTGTCTGCATGTCTGTCTGCATGTCTGTCTGCATTTCCGTGACTTCATTGGAAGCACTGTCCTCTCCAACGCCAGTCCTCCCCCACCCCCACCCCACCCCCCGCCGACAAGGACGTCTGCTAGGTGACCACACAATGAATATGTTGATGCCGCGCTCTTCTTTAGTTGTTCGACGTTTTTTTTTCCGTTTTGTTTTCTCTTTGCGGTGAGAGCGTCTGAGGTGGGGATGGGAGGGCAGGGATGTGATCGTTGGGATTAGGGTTAAATCTTGTTTGAAATCATCGGCAATAACTGTTTTACTTGAGATGCTTGCACGATAAATACATAACACAGGTTAACTGTATAGACCCCGTCACGTTGCGTTGTTATGTCTGCTGATGATGTGTGGGGCACAAATCCGCATCTAGTGCTCGTTAATGAACACACCCACACCCCCCCCCCACACACACACACACTATTCTCTCTCTCTCTCTCTCTTCTTCTCTTCTGTCTTCTCTCTCTCTCTCTCTCTCTCTCCTCTCTCTCTCTCTCTCTGTCTGTCTATCTGTCTGTCCTCTCTCTCTCACACATACACGCGCGCGCGCGCACACATACAAACACACATACACACACACATTATTCTCTCTCTCCCTCTGTCTGTCTGCCCCTCTCTCTCTCTCTCTCTCTCCTCTCTCTCCCACACACACACACACACACACACACACACACACACACACACACACACACACACACACACACACACACACACACACACACATCTACGGCTGAAATGAACAGTTTCATAATGCAAGCGCATAACAGACGTTGTGTACTTTTGGATGACAGGTTCGTGACAACGAGTCTGGTGCTTACGTGCAGCGATTATGCATGATGATCTCAGGAATGGCTGTATCTCCAGCTTGTCTGTCATGGACGGCCACCAACCAGACCACACGGAACCATACGAGGGCTATTGCCATCAATGAAAACCTCCCTCCTGCTCCCCTCAGGAAAAAAACCGTCATGAAAATAACATCTCTCTCTCTCTCTCTCTCTCCTCTCTCTCTCTCTCCTCCTCTCTCTCTCTCTCTCTCTCTCTCTCTCTCTCTCTCTCTCTCTCTCTCTGATTTGCCGTTATCAGTAATTTCATGGAAACTGCAGGGAGGACGTGGTGATACCATCCGGAGGGGACACCCACTTACGCTGGCTCAGCGGCCAAGTAATCTCCATTGTCAGCAGGGGGCTTAGCAGTGATGTCCGGCAGTCTGCTGGCATGGGCACCACTGAACACCATGGACGTGGTCTGCTGATGGGCATGGGCACCACTGGACACCATGGAAGTGGTCTGCTGATGGTCGGCACCACTGGACACCATGGAAGTGGTCTGCTGATGGTCGACACAACTGGACACCATGGAAGTGGTCTGCTGATGGTCGGCACCACTGGACACCATGGAAGTGGTCTGCTGATGGTCGACACCACTGGACACCATGGAAGTGGTCTGCTGATGGTCATAGGCACCACTGACCACCATGGAAGTGGTCTGCTGATGGTCATAGGTACCACTGACCACCATGGAAGTGGTCTGCTGATGGTCATAGGCACCACTGGACACCATGGAAGTGGTCTGCTGATGGTCATAGGCACCACTGGACACCATGGAAGTGGTCTGCTGATGGGCATAGGCACCACTGAACACCATGGAAGTGGTCTGCTGATGGTCATAGGCACCACTGAACACCATGGAAGTGGTCTGCTGATGGGCATGGGCACCACTGGACACCATGGAAGTGGTCTGCTGATGGTCATAGGCACCACTGAACACCATGGACGTGGTCTGCTGATGGGCATAGGCACCACTGAACATCATGGACGTGGTCTGCTGATGGGCATAGGCACCACTGAACACCATGGACGTGGTCTGCTGATGGGCATGGGCACCACTGGACACCATGGAAGTGGTCTGCTGATGATCATAGGCACCACTGAACACCATGGACATGGTCTGCTGATGGTCATAGGCACCACTGGACACCATGGAAGTGGTCTGCTGATGGTCATAGGCACCACTGGACACCATGGAAGTGGTCTGCTGATGGGCATGGGCACCACTGGACACCATGGAAGTGGTCTGCTGATGGTCGGCACCACTGGACACCATGGAAGTGGTCTGCTGATGGTCGGCACCACTGAACACCATGGAAGTGGTCTGCTGATGGGCATGGGCACCACTGGACACCATGGAAGTGGTCTGCTGATGGTCGGCACCACTGGACACCATGGAAGTGGTCTGCTGATGGTCGGCACCACTGGACACCATGGAAGTGGTCTGCTGATGGGCATGGGCACCACTGAACACCATGGAAGTGGTCTGCTGATGGGCATGGGCACCACTGAACACCATGGAAGTGGTCTGCTGATGGGCATGGGCACCACTGAACACCATGGAAGTGGTCTGCTGATGGGCATGGGCACCACTGAACACCATGGAAGTGGTCTGCTGATGGGCATGGGCACCACTGGACACCATGGAAGTGGTCTGCTGATGGGCATGGGCACCACTGAACACCATGGAAGTGGTCTGCTGATGGTCATGGGCACCACTGAACACCATGGAAGTGGTCTGCTGATGGGCATGGGCACCACTGGACACCATGGAAGTGGTCTGCTGATGGTATAGGCACCACTGAACACCATGGAAGTGGTCTGCTGATGGTATAGGCACCACTGAACACCATGGAAGTGGTCTGCTGATGGTCGGCACCACTGAACACCATGGAAGTGGTCTGCTGATGGTCGGCACCACTGGACACCATGGAAGTGGTCTGCTGATGGTCGGCACCACTGGACACCATGGATGTGGTCTGCTGATGGTCGACACCACTGGACACCATGGAAGTGGTCTGCTGATGGTCGGCACCACTGGACACCATGGAAGTGGTCTGCTGATGGTCGGCACCACTGGACACCATGGAAGTGGTCTGCTGATGGGCATGGGCACCACTGAACACCAAGGACGTGGTCTGCTGATGGTCGGCACAACTGGACACCATGGAAGTGGTCTGCTGATGGTCGGCACCACTGAACACCATGGAAGTGGTCTGCTGATGAGCATGGGCACCACTGAACACCATGGAAGTGGTCTGCTGATGGTCGGCACCACTGGACACCATGGAAGTGGTCTGCTGATGGTCATAGGTACCACTGGACACCATGGAAGTGGTCTGCTGATGGGCATGGGCACCACTGGACACCATGAAAGTGGTCTGCTGATGGGCATGGGCACCACTGGACACCATGGAAGTGGTCTGCTGATGGGCATGGGTACCACTGGACACCATGGAAGTGGTCTGCTGATGGTCATAGGCACCACTGGACACCATGGAAGTGGTCTGCTGATGGGCATGGGCACCACTGGACACCATGGAAGTGGTCTGCTGATGGGCATGGGCACCACTGAACACCATGGAAGTGGTCTGCTGATGGGCATGGGCACCACTGAACACCAAGGACGTGGTCTGCTGGCATAGCAGTGTCTCCTCTTTTGGGTTGCCTCATGACGATCTGACGTTGCCTGCTCCCTGTGGACTGCGGCACTGGAGCTTCAATGACAACCTCTGGTTGTGGCTATGCGGGGTGTCTGGGATAGACGGCACAGAGGTAACACGAGAACATCTGGTTGGGCTGTGTGGATTGTCTGGGATGAACATCTGGTTGGGCTGTGTGGATTGTCTGGGATGAACGGCATAGAGGTAACACCATGGAGGCTGGATTGAGGGCGTGACAAAAACACAACGATACCTAACAGTAGAACAAATTTGTTTTATCTACTCGGAAAAAACACAGGCAAAACAAACCAGAATATAGTTTCGAACTCTGCTCCCTTCTACCCCGTAGGACACTTCCAATCCATGCTGTCTTGGTCCATTTCCGCCTCAGCAAATATTCTTTTCGTGTTATTTACCACGAGGTCTAAAATAAACAGTTCATGAAAATGATACGTTGTTTCCTTTCTTTTGCAGGTCCACTTGCAGAGACCTCATTTTGTTTCATTGTGCACCAGTTTTTAACATGGGGACTTTATTGTTCCATAGAAAGCATTCTCCTGACACTTCCCATGTCTGTTCAAATGAGTTTGTGTATATTTTTTTAACCAGTTGCACATTCAAAACTAAACGTGTTCTACATTGCTTGCATACGCCCATGCTTATGATAATGGTTGTAATGGTGCTGAAGTCTGGGATAAGCGTTGCAAATGTGGCGTAGTGTTGTGTGTGTGTGTGTGTGTGTGTGTGTGTGTGTGTGTGTGTGTGTGTGTGTGTGTGTGTGCAGCTTGCGTGCATCTGTGTGTGTATGTGTGAGTGAAAAGGAGAAAAGAAGAGAGAGAGAGAGAGAGAGAGAGAGAGAGAGAGAGAGAGAGAGGAGAGAGAGAGACACGCAAAAGAACAAAAATGAAGTTGGAAATCAGAGAGAGAGAGAGAGGGGAGAGAGAGAGAGTCATCAGACAGACAGACACGCAGACAGTTAAAAAACAAGTGGATGATCGTTTCCCCTTGGACAAATTTAAACAAACAGTAAACTTTTGGGAATAAAGGTTTCTTAAGGTATACGCGATATAACGACTCTATAACTGCTCCGCCATGTGATTCTAATCATAGATTAAATATGTTACTCACACAGACAGACTGACAACACACACACACACACACACACACACACACACACACACATATATATATATATAATATATATATATAAAATATTATATATATATATATATATAAAAATCAACACCAAGCAGCTCTGTAAGTTGCTGGAATGGTGCGGACTTATCCTTGGATTTATAGTTTATTGTAAAATAAAAATAAATTATAAAATATATATATAATATATTATATAATTATATATTTGAATTATAAACAAAGCTTGCTCTTATGTCTTAGATTGAAAAAACAGGGGGAGAAAAGCATTCATATCTGCAGTGGTAGATGCTTCTGCCTAACAAACCCAGTTTTGTGCTTGAGTGGTGAATGGGAAAAAATAAAATTAATGCTTCTAAAAATGAGCCTTCAGCAAGCTTATAGTCTCCAAGGGGGAGACATCCTCCAATAGGGGGGGAAAACTCACTAACATATAACTCCTGGTCAGATACCGATATTTCGAAACCTGATTGTTTCTCCTCAGTGACCGGCGGAAAGTGGTAATTTGACTCCTCTGCCTTTTTCAGTTTTAAGAAGAATGCAATCCCAGAAAAGGCGGGTGTGCAATACCGTAGTATGTTTGTTGAGTTTTCAAAAAACCAACCAAAGGTGCCACCAAAGAAGCAAAAGAAAACCCATCAAAAGAGCAAAACAAGCTACATTTTCTTGTGAAAAGTAGAAAATATAAAAAGATAACCTCTTATGACACAAGGCTGGGGGCCAGTTTTTGGGAATGAACCCCGCAAAGGACTAAAAATACAACAAACTAATAAATTCAAAGGATATTTTTAAAAAACTCAACAAACATACTACGGTATTGCACACCAGCCTTTTCTGGATTGCATTCTTCTTAAAACTGAAAAGGCAGAGGATTTCAAATTAAACCACTTTCCGTGGTCACTGAGGAGAAACAATCAGTTTCGAAATATTGGTATATGACCAGGAGTTATATTTTAGGGGGTTTCCCTCCCTATTGGGAGGATGTCGCCCCCTTGGAAAACTATAAGCTGCTGAAGGCTCATTTTGAGAACCATTAATTTTATTTTCCCCCTTTCACCCACATTCCCCTACTGCAGATATGAATGCTTATCTCCCCCTATTTCTTCAATCTAAACATAAGAGCAAGCTTTGTTTATTTCTTGCAGCATTGCAACACCAGCTGCTCTGTAAGTTGCTGGAATGGTGCTCGTACTTATCCTTGGATTTAATTAGTTGTTGTGTGTGTGGTGTGTGGGGTGGTGTGTGTGTGTGTGTTGGTGTGTGTGGGTGTGTGTGTATAAATAAATAAATAAATATATATAAAATATATATATAATATATATATATAAATATTATATATATATATAATATATATATATATATATATAATCTATATTATACGTGCCGAACAATTAAGTAGTGGGGGAAAACAAGTGCAGGCCAACAGTTCTTCCGTCATTACGAAATTTGACTTGGCAAAATTTTCAATTTACAAAAAAGGGGTGTGGCGGTGGGGTGGGGAGGGGGCTGAAAATGAAGAAAAGGGAACAAAGACATAAGATAAGAATATATATATATATATATATATAAAATATATAAAATAAATATATATATATATATTATAATATTATATAATATATTATATATATAATATTATATATATAGTGTGTGTGTGTGTGTTTTTGTGTGTGTTGGTGGTGTGTGTGTGGTGCACGCGCGTGCGTGGTGCGTGCGTGCGTGCGTGCGTGTGTGTGTGTGTGTGTGTGTGTGTGTGTGTGTGTGTGTGTGGTGTGTGGGTTGTGTGTGTGTGTGTGTGTGTGAGTGAAGTAAAAAAGGCTCACATCAAAGATACACTGTAATGATTCCTAAGACTGGGGTAACAGACTAGAGCCATTTTGAAGTGAGGTTTGCACTGCTCTCTGAAATCCCCCAGCCTCTTGCAACTATCCCCCCCCCCCCCCCCACTACCTCCAGCCGTCATTGTTTCCTGCTCCTTCATTTCAAATCGTACGTACCTCCTGTACCCCCCCCCCCCCACCCCCCCCCCCCCCCCCCCCCCGGAGCTGTCCATCCCTTGCATCTGTCCCATCACGGGCTGTGAAACACCCATTCAGTCACTGTCCCCAGTCACGGGGCTGTGAAACACGCCATTCAGTCATCTGCCCCAGTCACTGCTGGGGAAACACGCCATTCAGTCATCTGTCCCCAGTCACTGGCTGTGAAACACCCAAATTCAGTCATCTGTCCCCAGTCACTGGCTGTGAAACACCATTCAGTCATCTGCCCCCCTGTCCCCAGTCAATGGCTGTGAAACACGCCATTCAGTCATCTGTCCCAGTCACTGGCTGTGAAACACGCCATTCAGTCATCTGCCCCCAGTCACTGGCTGTGAAACACGCCATTCAGTCATCTGTTACAGTCACTGGCTGTGAAACACGCCATTCAGTCATCTGTCCTCGTCACTGGCTGTAAAACACGCCATTCAGTCATCTGCCCCAGTCACTGGCTGTGAAACACGCCATTCAGTCATCTCTCCAGTCACTGGCTGTGAAACACGCCATTCAGTCATCTGTCCCAGTCACTGGCTGTGAAACACGCCATTCCGTGGTTTTGCCCCCTCAGAAGACGTGAGCGACCCCTCCATCTCCTGTCTGCATCTCAAAGGCGGACCTCTCTCGTCCTCTCCGCTTGAATGTCATGTCTGCAGCAGTTTAAAGAAAAAGATATCCCACCCAAAGAGCAGGGAGCCACTGGACATTAAAAGGTCTGAACCCACTTGACCTCTTTTCATGGTCTTTTTTCCGTGGGCTGTTTTCTGTGTCTGTTTATATGGTCTGTTTCTGTGTCTGTTTTCTGTGGTCTGTTTATATGGTCTGTTTTCTGTGGTCTGTGTTCTGTGGTATGTTTATATGGTCTGTTTTCTGTGGTCTGTTTTCTTGTGGTCTGTTTATATGGTCTGTTTTCTGTGGTCCCGTGTTCCGTGGTCTGTTTCTGTGTTCTGTTTTCCGTGGTCTGTTTTCTGTGTCTGTTTATATGGTCTGTTTTCCGTGGTCTGGTTTCTGTGGTCTGATTTCTGTGTCTGTTCATATGGTCTGTTTTCTGTGGTCTGTTTATATGGTCTGTTAACCGTGGGCCGTTTTTTGTGGTCTGATTTCTGTGGTCCCGTTTATATGGTCTGATTTCTGTGGTCTGTTTATATGGTCTGTTTTTTTGTGATCTGGTTTCTGTGGTCTGTTTTCCGTGGTCTGTTTTCTGTGTTCTGTTTATATGGTCTGTTTCTGTGTTCTGTTTTCCGTGGTCTGTTTTCTGTGTTCTGTTTATATGGTTGTTTTCCGTGGTCTGTTTAATGGTCTGTTTTCTGTGGTCTGTTTATATGGTCTGTTTTCTGTGGTCTATTTTGTGGTCTGTTTTCCGTGGTCTATTTTCTGTGGTCTGTTTTCTGTGGTCTGTTTCTGTGGTCTGTTTATATGGTCTGTTTATATAGTCTGTTTTTCTGTGGTCTGTTTTCTGTGGTCTGGGGTCCGTGGTCTATTTTCTGTGGGTTTTTTTCTGTGGTCTGTTTTTCGTGGTTCTGTTTTTTGTGGTCTGTTTATATGGTCTGTTTATATGGGCTGTTTATATTTTCTGTTTCTGTGGTCTGTTTTCTGTGGTCTGTTTATATGGTCTGTTTTCCGTGTCTATTTTCTGTGGTCTGTTTTCTGTGGTCTGTTTATATGGTCTGTTTTCCGTGGTCTATTTTCTGTGGTCTGTTTTCTGTGGTTCTGCTTCCTTTGTCTCGGACGTTGTTTTAAATTTTTTCGGAGGGGTGGGGGGGGGAAGAAAAAAAGAGAGAGAGAAAAGGGGAGAGAGAGAGAGAGAGAGAGAGAGAGAGAGAGAGAGAGAGAGGGAGAGAGAGAGAGAGAGAGAAAAGAGAGAGAGAGAAAAGAAGAAGAGAGAGAAGACGGACAGACAGACAGACAGACAGACAGATAGACAGACAGACAGACGAACGGACAGACAGAGTCAGAGAAAGTGGAACTAACAGAGAAAATCAAAGTAATACAAAAAAGGAATAAAAAATACAGGAAAACAAAGGAAAAGAAAGATGGAAAAAAAAAAGAAAGCTCAAATATCAACTTGAAAATAACAAGGACAGAACGTGAGGAAAGATGGAGTGTTTCAAGGACGCAACAAGAGAAGCGAAACATAAAACAAACAAACAAACAAAACGGAAAAGAAACAACAAAAAAGAGGCAAAGACGGGGGGAAAGAACACAAAGAGACACAAAAATGAATGGAAAATCAAGAGAGAGAGAGAGAAAAGGGGAGAAGAGAGAGAGAGAGAGAGAGAGAGAGAGAGAGAGAGAGAGCTTGAGAGAGAGAGAGAGAGAGCTTGAGAGAGAGAGAGAGAGAGAGAGAGAGAAAAGGAGAGGCTTGAGAGAGAGAGAGAGAGAGAGAGAGAGGAGAGAGAGAGAGGAGAGAGAGGGGAGAGAGAGAGAGAGAGAGAGAGAGAACTCTGAAGAGGAGGGTGGGGTTTTGGGAGAGTTCATCTTCCACACTGAAATGTTTCATTCAACAGAAGTCAAAACAAGATGATGGAATGGAAATTTGGCAGGAAATGCACGGAGACGGTGAACATTTTCTCTCCAAGACTCTAGCATCCGTCAGCTGCCTGCTGTCACGTGGGGATGATGAACAGGGACGCAGGAACGAAAAAAAAAAAAAAACCCGTTGAAGATGGAATCACGGCACAGCACTTCGAACACAAAGCTATTTCTAAATGGACTGCTCAAAATACCATTGCGGATTTTTTCCCAAATACGACGCTGTGCTAAATTTGGGGAAGAAGCTCCACTTTAAGTGATCAATTTCAATCGCTATTTTTTTTCTTTTAAAGAGAGCTATCCTGTTTACTGTCGATTCGTAGTCATTATAATTTTTGTTGTTGTTATTGTACGAGCCATTTTCCCCCCTTCCCGATCAGCTGACACTCACTTTGACACTATGATGAAAATGGGTATTAAGATAATCAGTTAGATAGTTAGATATTAAGATAACAGTTAGATAGTGGTTTTATTGCAGCCCAAAGAATACCTCAAACAAAACCCAAAGTCCCACAGGCAAACATCACACACAACACACACACACACACACACACACACACACACACACACACACACACACACACACACACACACACACACACACACACACCATCGTCACCACCTCCACCCCAACCCATCAAAAATAACTCAGAAATGGATAGGTCAATCAATCCGGCAACAACAAAAAAATACGATTTCGCAATTACAACGGCAAGACTTTGTTGAGTAAATGTAGTTTATTTCGATCATCAATCATGTGAGTACTTTGGATGATGTTTGCTTTACAAAAACATTCATCGCTCGCGATTGGATTTTTCTGGTGTTTTACGACAATGTAAAACTTCGTTTTCCATACAAGGACGGACCGACATTTTTGATGGAGTATTACTAATGGTGAGAAAATTGCGTGAAATTGTTAAGCAGATAAGTATAAATTATGATAATATGGGACACCTCAACATGAAAAACACATGATTATTTTCTTTCTCCCCCCCCCCTCTCTCTCTATCTGTGTGTGTGTGTGTGTGTGTGTGTGTGTGTGTGTGTGGTGCTGTGCGTGCGTGCGTGCGTGCGTGCGTGCGTGTGTGTGGTGTGTGTGTGTGTGGTGTGTGTGTGTGTGTGGTGTGTGTGTGTGTATGTGTGTGTGTGTGTGTTGTGTGTGTGGATCACTTTGGGGTGCTGGTGATAGTTATAGTGATTGTGATATCATACCGTAAATGATGCTACTTAAAAATAGATTAAAAACAGAAAAAGAAAACAAACATACATACAAATATAAATCTGTATGTTGTTTTTAGAATTCACTTGTAATTAGGTTTTGGCGAAGTTTTGCTACGTTTGTCTGTCATGTTTGATATTCCTATCACAAACGGGAAACGGGCGCAATATTCAAAAGGAGGTAATGTTTGCACCGCCTAACAGAAACTTCTTGATATGGATAACAATACCTATGGAAAATGTCGATACTTGTCTTGTACAGTGCTGCTGCCTGTTTTGTGAGAACTGTGAGAAGAATGAAAGTTTGACTGAACTATAAGAGTTGGATATGGAAACAAACTGTTAAAAATAGCTTGAGGCGGCTAAAAAAGACTACAAACAAAGAACTGAAACAACAAAAATGATGGCATACATTACAGAAAGAAATATAGGGGAAATGATGGCAAAAAGCCTAGATAATCTGGAATGGTAAGTTAACCATCCCCAATATTCTGGTCAACATTAAGATAACGAAATAGAATTGAGGAAGAAGGAAAGAAAGAAAGAAAGAAACAAACAAAGGATGAAAGGAAGAA
>JAFLJL010019056.1:52133-82451 GCA_018398815.1 Conus ventricosus
ACTGTTAGGAGCGAGCTGTGCAGTGCACTGTTCATTGGACACTTCAAGTGCATGGTGTTCTTAAGCAGCAGTGTGCATGCACTGTTGTTGACACTTCAATGCATGGTGTTCTACAATACACTTCTTTTATTGGAGCCCCAAATACCTTTTTAATTGGCATTCCATCTCTTTATCGCCCTTCTCTTTGTCCGTCTGTCTTAATCGGTCTCTTTTCGTCCCTTCCTCCATTCCCCTCCTCTCCTCTCCTCTCTCTCTCTCTCCTCTCTCTCTCTCTCCTCTCTCTCCTCCTCTCTCTCTCTCTCTCTCTCTCTCTCTCTCTCTCTCTCTCTCTCTCTCTCTCTTCTTCTCTCCCTCTCTCTCAGTGTCCGACCATTTGTCTGTCTCCCTCTGTTTCTTTCTTTCTGTCTTTTTTGTGTGTCTGTTAGTATGTCTGCCAGTCTGTGTCTGTCTGTCTGTCTCTGTCTCTCTCTCTCTCTCTCTCCGGCTTGCTTTCCTTTTCGGGTGTATCTTTTAATCCTGCTTCTTTTCACTTTGCTTGTTTTGTTTTTTTAAATTTTCCTTTACTTCGTGTTCCTACTTGGCTTTTGTTCCAGAATAACAGATGTTGTAATAAATTCAGTGTCTGTGGTTGTTTAGAAACAAAGGAAAACCGGACCCTGGGGAGATGGTGCTAGTGTTATAACACACCGGATGTCAGCCACTCATCATTCTGAAGTGTGGGTGTTGTCGATTTCACACTCACAGTGTCCTGTTCCACATCTCTGTGTCTCTGACGGTGTGTTTGCCTGTCTGTGTGTCTGTCTCACACACACACACACACACACACACACACACACACACACACACACACACACACACACACACACACACACACACACACACACACACACACACACACACACGCACGCACTTTGATTGAATAAAAGCACTTTCCTGCTTGACACTGCCTCTAATGGATCCTAAAACACAAACACACACACACACACACACCACACACACACACACACACACACACACACACACACACACACACACACACACACACGTGCACTCTGAGCATCTATTTAATCTGTTGTTAGACTTATTATTGATGCAGCGAGTATGAAGCGAATGGAAATTAATAACTAAAAACGGTAAGACACAAAAGAAATCAAGAACAAAGAAAAGCTATCATGTTCTGAAACAAACTGCCATATAAAGACCGAGCCAAACATCGTATTTCACAGTTGTCTTCTGTCTGTAATAAACTATTAGAAAGAAGATTATTTTTGTCAATTTCTTTTTAAATGAATCCCCTACACATAAATTATCGCAAAGAGAGCCTTATAAACAACAAAAACACAACAACAACAACAACAACACACACAAAACCCCAACCAACCCAAACCACCCAACCACCACCACCACCAACCACCACCACCACCACCACCCACCCCACCCACCACACCACACCACCACAACCACCACCACAACAACCCCAACCACACACACACAACACACACACACACACACACACACACACAAAACCCCACACACACACACATATTAAATGACGGTTCCCCCTGTCAAAAAATTGTATCCGGACTATTATATTGAAATATTAATCTCTCTCTCTCTCTCTCTCTCTCTCTCTCCTCTCTCTCTCTCTCTCTCTCTCTCTGTCTTCTCTGTCTGTCCTCTCTCTGTCTCTCTTCTGTCCTCTCTCTTTCTGTCTCTCTGCCTCTGTCACTGTGTCTCTCTTCTGTCTCTCTGCCCTGCACCCTCCCCCCCCACCCCCCCCCCCCATCTTAGTAGCTCTCCTTTTGCTCGACCGCTAGCAGCAAGGCTTTTTGAAAAGTGTCTGAAGATGTCTATAGGTCATGTGGACAGACTGCCCCAGGGCATCAATGATTTTTGAAAAGTGTCTGAAGATGTCTGTAGGTCATGTGGACAGACTGCCCTAGGCATCAATGACAGGACTTCCATCTCCTGGGGAAGGCACTCTGAACCGTATCCTGCAGGATCTGTGTCTGACATCATTCCGTGTTCAAGACAGAACAGCCTGCTGTTGTGATGCTGTCTGACATCATTCCGTGTTGTAGACAGAACAGCCTGCTGTTGTGATGCTGTCTGCCATCATTCCGTGTTCAAGACAGAACAGCCTGCTGTTGTGATGCTGTCTGACATCATTCCGTGTTGTAGACAGAACAGCCTGCTGTTGTGATGCTGTCTGACATCATTCCGTGTTGTAGACAGAACAGCCTGCTGTTGTGATGCTGTCTGACATCATTCCGTGTTGTAGACAGAACAGCCTGCTGTTGTGATGCTGTCTGACATCATTCCGTGTTGAAGACAGAACAGCCTGCTGTTGTGATGCTGTCTGCCATCATTCCGTGTTGAAGACAGAACAGCCTGCTGTTGTGATGCTGTCTGACATCATTCCGTGTTGAAGACAGGAAAAAGCCTGCTGTTGTGATGCTGTCTGACATCATTCCGTGTTGAAGACAGAACAGCCTGCTGTTGTGATGCTGTCTGTCATCATTACGTGTTGAAGACAGGGAACAGCCTGCTGTTGTGATGCTGTCTGACATCATCCGTATAGAGTGGACAGGTATGTCTTGTCCCCATCCATGTCCTAACTTTCTCGTGTGCTGGATCACGAATCTAAAAACATGAATGAAGACTCCTAGTGTTAGTGGGTGGAAGCTTTCATTTAAGAAAGGCTTCATCCAATCGAAGGGGTGGGGAGGGAGGGGGTGGAAGAACCTTTAGTATGTGGAGGGGTGGGGAGAGAGGGGGTGGAAGAACCTTTAGTATGTGGAGGGGTGGGGAGGGAGGGGGTGGAAGAACCTTTAGTATGTGGAGGGGTGGGGAGAGAGGGGGTGGAAGAACCTTTAGTATGTGGAGGGTGGGGAGGGAGGGGGTGGAAGAACCTTTAGTATGTGGAGGGGGGGGGAGGGAGGGGGTGGAAGAACCTTTAGTATGTGGAGGGGTGGGGAGAGAGGGGGTGGAAGAACCTTTAGTATGTGGAGGGGTGGGGAGAGAGGGGGTGGAAGAACCTTTAGTATGTGGAGGGGTGGGGAGGGAGGGGTGGAGAACCTTTAGTATGTGGAGGGGTGGGGAGGGGGTGGAAGAACCTTTAGTATGTGGAGGGGTGGGGAGAGAGGGGGTGGAAGAACCTTTAGTATGTGGAGGGGTGGGGAGGGAGGGGGTGGAAGAACCTTTAGTATGTGAAGGGGTGGGGAGGGAGGGGGTGGAAGAACCTTTAGTATGTGGAGGGGTGGGGAGGGAGGGGGTGGAAGAACCTTTAGTATGTGGGACAGAAATAACTGGGATGTTATTGGTGTTGAAAACTTAGAATTAAAAAGAAGTGTCTGAGAAGAAACAAACCTTGTGCGTCTATACCGTACCCTGCACAAACACATTTGTGTCCCACTTTCAGACACCGTCAAACACATCTGTGTCCCACTTTCAGACACCGTCAAACACAATGTGTCCCACTTTCAGACACCGTCAAACACATCTGTGTCCCACTTTCAGACACCGTCAAACACATCTGTGTCCCACTTTCAGACACCGTCAAACACATCTGTGTCCCACTTTCAGACACCGTGTTACGAAGAGTGTTCAGTCTGTGTTTCTTTGATTCTTAACAGAAACCATTGAACAACAGGTAAAGACTGACCCTGCAGACACACCAAACAACACGAAAAGCGACAGCACACACACACACAATCACGAACGCACAGCACGCACGCACGCACGCACGCACGCACGCACCACACACACACACACACTCCTCTCTCTCTCTCTCTCTCTCTCTCTCTCTCTCTCTCTCTCTCTCACACATACACACACACATACGCGCGCGCACTTACTGACACAAGCACAAAAACCCCGTGACTCCAGCAAAGGGTTTGGTGTGTGCTCGCAGGATGAAAAGCTGAAAGGTTTTCTAAACTGGCACTTCGACTGTCTGTCTCCTCTCTCTCTCTCTTTCTCTCTCTCCCTCTCTGTCTGTCTGTCTGTCTGTCTGTCTCCCTCTCTCTCTCTCTCTCTCTCTCTCTCTTCTCTCTCTCTCTCTCTCTCTCCGTCCCCCTCCCTCCTTACTCTCCTCCTTAGCTGTATCTTTTGATCCTGCATCTTCTCAAGTTTTGTTTTCATTTCATTCTAATCTTAAAATCATTTTTCAAAAGCGTTAAAAGAAAAGGAAAAAAAGAAAGAGAAAAAAAAAACCGACACAGATGTCGGGAAAAAAGGTACCCCTGATGAAAACCGGACGTAACTCTTTCATTGCTGTGGGCGTTTAAAGTGCCCTGTTGAACACTTTTGTCCCCGCCCTCTTTTTGTGTGTGTGTGTGTGGTGTTGTGGGTGTGTGTTTTGGGGTTTTTTGTTGTGGTGCGGGGTGCGGGTGGTGCGTGCGTGCGTGCGGGGTCGTGCGTGGTGGGCGTCGTGGTGCGTGGTGATCGTGAGTGAGTGAGTGAAGAGAGAGAAGAGAGAGAGGGGAGGAGGGGAGGTGTGTGGGAAGAGAAGAGAGAGGTGTGAAGAGAGAGAGAGAGTGGTTCTCTCTCTTTTCCCTCCCCTTTTTCCCCCCCCCCCCCCCTCTTTTCCTCGTCTCGTGGCGCACACTCAGAATTATTATTGAATCTGTTGTAATTACTGTTGCTTATTACAAAAGGAAATAAAGGCAAATAGAAATAGTACAAAAAATTGAAAAACAAAAAAGGAGAGGAGAGAGAGAGAGAGAGAGAGGAGAGAAAGAGAGAAAAGAGAGAGAGAGAGAAGAGAGAAAATTTAATCGTTTTCCCGGATGAACAGAAAAAAAACAGTTATATTTTCTTACCAATTTATCTTTAGTTTTATTAAAAAACCCTTTTCCCCTTTTTTTTCCCAAAACTTAAATGAATATAATATGATGTGTTTTTAATGCATAGACGTAACTAACACTTATTTTTGATTTATGTTAAAAACTGGATGTGAAAATTTGGGGGAAATTATGGTGTTCTATCCCCTTCTCTCCTCCCCTTTTTCCTTCCTCTCTCTCTTCTTTTTCCTCTTCTCCCCTTCCTCTCCTTCTCCTCTTCCTTCAAATTTGTTAAGTGATAACAATAAGCAGTGAAGCGTTGATGATGGGCATAAAACGTAACAATGTGAACTTTGTGAACTTGTTTTTTTTTGTTTTACTTGTCATTGATTTTAAAATATTATTCAATTATTGCCCCCCCCTTTGGGGGGGCTATGGTAAAAAGCGTTATTTTTACCGGGTTGTTTTTTGTGCCTTTTGTAAAGTGGGGGCCTTTAAAGACATTCACAACATCTGTTATTTTTAGGGTAGTAGTTATAGAAAATAGTAATAGGAGCAGAAGTTTTTTGTATTATTTTTTTAGAATTTTTTCCCTTAAAAGTTTTTTATTTTTTGTTTTTTATTGCTAATTTTCATTATCATCATCATCATCATCATTCTTTTGTTCTTTTTTAATAGGCTATTTAAAACCCCCAACGTTTAAATTCACAAAATTGAAAACTAATTCTTTTTGTGTTTTTATTCAAAATGTTTTTCCCCCTTTTAGAAGCGACGTGGAAAAAAATTTAAAAACCCCCGAAAAGGGGTTAACGAATTTAACGATGCAAAAACACTTTCATGTAACTAAACTTACGCTTATTTTTATATTTAATAATGTTCCTAATGAGGGAATCATCCCCGCCTCGCACCACTTTTTGGCTGACAGCCGTGGCAATGTATACCGCCTTTTTTTTTTTTTCCCCCTTTTTTTTTTTCATTTTTTTCTTTCTTTTTTCGTAGGGGGGGGATGGGCGATCGAAACGAATTCCCAGGTGGGATTCAGAATGTGCGTGATTCCTCCCCACGAAACCCAAGGAAGGTGGTGAGAGAGGAGGGGGGGGGACCATTTTTCGGGGGGGGGAAAGGGACTGACAGAGGGGGTGGGGCCCATCAGTTCAGGGGGGGAAGGACGACAGAGAGGGGGGGTAGGGACCATCATTTTAGGGGGGGGGAAGGACTGAAGATTGGGGGTGGAGGGAAAACGGGTTTCGGGGGGGGGAGGACTGACAAGGGGGGGGGGAGGGACCATCATGTTCAGGGGGGGGGAAGGATGACAGAGGGGGTGGGGGAATCGGTTCAGGTGGGGAAGGACTAAAGAGGGTGGGGGGGGGGGGGGAAAAAATGTTCAGGGGGGGAAGGGACTGACAGAGAGGGGGGGGTGGGACCACAGTCGGGGGGGGAAGGCGACAAAGGGGGGGGGGTGGGGGACCAAAATTTTTTCAGGGTTGGGGGAGGAAAAGGGTGGGGGGGGGGACCATCAGGTTCAGGGTGGGAGGACTGAAGGGGTTTGGGGGGGAGGGACCATCGGGTTCAGGGGGGGAAAGGGAGACAGGGGGGTGGGGGTGGAGGGACCATCGGGTTTCGGGGGGGGAAGGACTGACAAAAGGGGGGGGGGGGGCCCAATTAGGTTCAGGGTGGGGGGGACTAACAGAGAGTGGGGGTGGGGGCCCATCAGGTTCAGGGTGGGGAGGGACTGCCCAGAGGGGGGGGGTGGGGGACCTAGTTCGGGGGGGGGAAAGGGACTGAAGATGGTGGGGGGTTGGGACCATAGGTTCAGGGGGGGAAAGGGGACTGACAGAGGGTGGGTGGGGACCTCATTTTCAGGGGGGAAGGACTGACAGAGAGTGGGGGTGGAGGGCCATCAGTTTTCAGGGGGGGAAGGACTGACGAGGGGGGTGGGGACCACTGTTAATGGGGAAATGCAGAGGGGGGGGGTGGAGGGACATCATGTCAGGGGGGGGAAGGACGACAGGGGGGGGTGGGGGACCAATTTCGGGGGGGGGAAGGATGCAGAGGGTGGGGGTGGGGACCACGGGTTTTAGGGGGGGAAGGACAAAGGGGGGGGGTGGGGGCCCATCATTTTTCGGGGGGGAAGGATGGCAGAGTGGGTGGAGGGCCCATCGTTCGGGGTGGGGAAAAGGACTGACAGAGCTGCCTTTTGCAGAACAGGGGGGGGCCCCGGGGGGGGAAAGCGGGGGGGTCGCCCTTGGTTTTCGGGCCCTGAGATGCAAGCACGGGAAAGGGCTTTTCTGGGGGACGCCCCGTTGGGAACCGTGGGGCGGGACTGATTTTATGTGGAGGTTGGAGGGTTAGGACGGAGGGTGGGTTTTTTCCCCTTAATATAATATTCCCCCGTAGTTTGAAGTATATCTTTTCGCCCATATTTTTTTGTGAATGAGAAAGTTTTTAAGCTGTTTTCCGTCTGTCTGTTGTTTCCCCCTGCACCCCTTTTTTGTCTGTGTCTCTCAAAACCCACACAAACAAAACAACACAACACCACACACCAACACACACCAGGGAGGGACGACACAGACAGACCACCCCCTCCCGTTGCCAAAACCCCAACACCCACCACCCAACCCACCCCCACACAAAACCCCACCCACACCCCCCCCCCCACCCGCACGCCCCACGCAGCACCGCACCCGCACGCCGCACGCACACCCACACACAAACCACACAACAAAAACAACACACACACAAACCCCTACACATCATCCACCCCAAACACGCAAAAAAAACCAATTTCCACAACCGACCCCAAACCGGGCCCCGTACGGTTTCCCTGCACAAATCAAACATTTCCACACGCACAAAAAAGGCTGCTTTTCGTATTCCACCGGGGGTGGGTTTCCTTTCCCCATCCGATGCGGGGAGGCAGAAAGCTGTTCAGTGTTTTGTTTTCCCCCCTTTCCAGTGTCGCCCTCGGGGCAGGAGGCATATCCCCCCCACAATATTTTGAAGGGTGATAACTACAGGAGGAGATGAGAGAAGAGAGAGAGAGGAAGAGAGAGAGAGAGAAGAGAGACAGACGACAGACAACAACAGACAGACAGCAGACGACAGACAGACAGCAGACAGAAGACAAAGACAGACAGACAACAGAGAAGAGAGAGAGAGAGAGAGAGAGAGAGGGGAGGAGAGAAGAAGAGAGAGAGAGAAAGAGAGAAGAGAGAGAGATTTTCTTTTTATGAAAATTCTGAGTTTGTTTATTTAGATTGCCCCTGAGGCTGTTTTGAATCAAAAGAAAAAATGAATCTGTTCCGAATGCCCCCAGAACGGTTAAGGGGTACATCATTGAACTCTCTCTCCTCTCCTCCTCTCTCTCCTCTTCTCCCCTCTCCCCTCCTCTCCTCCGCCCTGTTTTGTCTGTCTGCTGTCTGCTGCGTGTCTGTTCCTTCTCTGTGCGCGCGCGCCGCGGCGCGGGCGGGTGTGTGTGTGTGTGTGGGGTTTGTGTGTGTTGTGTGTGGGCGTGCGGCGTGGTCGTGGGCGGGCGTGCGTGGTGCGTCTGCGTGCGTCGTGCGTGCGCGCGTGCGCGTTGCGTGGGTGTGTGTGGGGGGGGGGGGGGTTGTGTTTGTAGGGTTTAAAAGAGAAGAGAGAAGGGGGGGGGGGGGTAAAGAAAAGCCATTCCCAGCAGTCAGCCGCCACTAAAAAGAGAAGAATGAACGTTCAGCCTTCTCTCCCCTCCCCCCCCCCCCCCCCCCTTTCTCCCTCTCCCTAACAAAAAAAAAGATAGTTTAATAGGTAAAAGGTCAACTACCCAGCTTTGAGCAAAAACTGCTGTACAAAAACAAAAAGGCCGTAACAAAAGTTAGAATAAAAAATTACATATGGCGATAGTTTACAAAGGTTGTGTATTTTCATATAAGTTTGCGGACAGCAAATCCCTGCACCTATGACTTTTTAAAATCTACATTTTAATTGTATCTGGTTCCATGACGTTTCTAATCTACATTTGCATTGCAACTGGTTCCCGACTTTCTAATTACTGTCATTGCAATTTTAAATGACGTTTCAATCTACTTGTGTTTGCAATGTTCAATGAGTTCAATTTAAAATTGACTTTGTATTGGTTTCCATGACTTTTCTAATTAATTGTGTTTTTGGCAAGGGTTCCATGCTTTCTAATCCTTTGTGATTGAAACTGGTTCAATGACGTTCTAATCCCAGACATTGTATCGGTTCATGACGTTTCAATTTCCCCAAAAGAAATTGTTTTGGTTCCATGACTTTTCTAACTACATTGACATTGCAAGGGTTTTCCATACTTTTCTAATTAAAATTGACTTGTACGGTTTTCAATACGTTTTTAATTACTTTGATATTGTATCTGGTTTTAAATGACGTTTCTAATCAATTGTGCATTGCAACGGGTTCAATGATTTTAACTAATGTCTTTGCAACTGGTTCAATGATTTCAAATTTAATTTGTACATTGTATCGGTTCCTGACCTTTCTAATTAATTGTGCATTGCAATGGTTCCGACTTTTCAAAATTACATTGTGCATTGAAAAGGTTCAATGCGTTCTAACTGCATTGTCATTGATCTGGTTAAATGATTTTTTTCAAATTTCATTGTGCATTGAAATGCTTAAATGCGTTTCTAATCTACTTTGTACTTGTATCGGGTTCAATGACGTTTTAATCTACATTGTCATTGCAAGGGTTAAAAATATTTTAATCTACATTGGCATTGAAAATGGTTTCCCATGACGTTTCTAATCTACATTGTGCATTGTATCGGTTTAAAAATGACTTTTTCTAATCACTTTGACATTGTAACGGGTTCCATGACGTTTTAAATCAAAATGTGCTTTATTGGGTTTCCATGCGTTTTAATTACATTGTAATTGCATCGGCCAGGGTTTTCAAAATCTGCATTGTACATTGCATCTGGTTCCCATGAGTTTCTAATCACATTGTGATTGCAACTGGTTCATGTCCTTCCAAAAAAACCCCCATTTTTAAAAATCAAAAATGTAAAAAAAAAAAAGTAAACTGAATTGGTTTCACAATGGTTGTTGTTTTTTTTACATAAAAAACAACAAAAAATAAAAAAACCGCGGGACCCCAAAATTTCTAACATCATATGATTGCAAAACGCGGACGGGAAAAAATTCTTGCTTGCTAAAAGACTTCTGCCCCCGCCAATCCAAAACTGTCGGGGGAATTGGGGTTCTTCTGTATGCACACCAGGGGACTTCACGGGGAGCAGGGCCCTCTCTGCCCCAGCCCCCGGGGAAAAGGGGACGTCCGGGCATCCCCCATGAAAGCTTTGGGGTTACACTTCATTTGTGGTTGTTGTTTTGTTTTTGTTGTTGTTGTTGTTTTTTTGGTTGTTTTTGTTGTTTTTTTGGTTTTTTTTGTTTTTTCTTTTTGGTCATTTGGGGTAGGGGGTAGAGGGGGTGGGGTGAGGGGGGGAAAATGTGGTTGGGGAAAGAAGAAAATGTTGAAAATGAAATTTTTTAACCCGTACCCCCCCGGGCAGTTAAATTAATCCGCTTTCTTTTCAAAACAGAACCCAAAAAAACAAAAAAGCCTTTTAAATAAAAATAAGCTCGAATTCAATTTGGTTTTTTTAATACTTTTAAAAAAAAAACTTCTTACAGCTGGATATGCGATGAACCGGGTGGTTTTGTAACAAGTTTACTTGGGGGCCCCCAACTGCCAAAAAAAAAGGCGTTATGACTCGGGGTGGCTGAATCCACAAGGTTACATTTTTTGGCGCCCAGAACAGATGCGGGACTCGGGGAGGGCTGTAACCCACAATGTGAAAAAATTTTTGGCGCCCAACGCCACATGATGCTGTTTATCTCAGGGATGGCTGAACTCCACAATGGTTCTTGGGCGCCCAATGCCCACAGGGCCGGAAAATTATTAAAAAGGGGTTGTCGAAAACAAAAAAATTGTTTTTCGCACTGCAAGGCGGAGTGCTATCACCAGGGATTCTCCCCTCTTTTTTAAAATTCGGAATTTTTTTCCACCTCTCTTCTCTCTCCTCCCCTTTCCCTCTTCTTCTCTTTCTCTCTCCCTCCCCCTTTTCCCTCTCTCCCCTTTTCTCCCCTCCCTCCTTCTCTCTCTCTCTCTCTGTCTCTTTCCTCTCGAGACACCTTTTCCGGCATATGAAGTCACTGTCATTAATGGCGTAGGCGACCCCCCCCCGGAGGGCCAAGACACTTGCAAGGGGTCAACGACAGCCCCATTGAATTCTGTAAACAGTAGAGGGGAGACAGAAGGCGGTGTCCGCAGTGTGTGTCAGCGGGGCTGCCTGAACACCCGGGGAATAGGGAGCAGGCGTGTGTCCTCTTGGTTGCGTCAGAAAACCCTGCTGGTTCCCGGGACTCCCGGTGCCAAAGGGGGGTTCAGCGAGAACCCCCAGTTTGTTGTGTGGGGTCACTGAAAAAAGGGCATGGAAACACCCAGGAGGGGGGGGAGGGCGAACGCGAGAAATAACAAGAAAAAACAGAGAGAAAACCAAAAATTTTATGTATCAAAAAAAAAAAAGAAAAAAAGGCTAGGCAAACAAACGCGATGTAATTACAGCGCGTTCTGCTCGTCCCCGGGGCATTTTAATCGACTTTCTCTTGCTTCCTTTCCCCCAAACAAATACCAATTTAAAAAAAAAAAAAAATAGAAATTGAAAAAAAATATTTGTTTTCTTCATTTTACACATCAAGTGCAAAAAAACTCATTTTGTTCTTTCAAAACCAACATTTAAAAATTAAGACATTAAACCCCTTTTGTCCCTTTTTCTTTCTTGTTCTTGTTAAACTTCCCTCCCCCCCCCTCCCCTGTGGTTTTCCCCTGTCAACCCTTAAACATTGCTTGCAACGTCGTGGTATGAAGGGGGGAATGGTGTGGGGGGCTGTTTGAGAGTATGTTTTTGTTGTTGGGGGTGTGGTTTTGTGTGGTGTTTTTGTGTGTGTGGGGTGTGTTTGTGGGGTTGTGAAGCGCCATCCCATGAAAAAAACCTACAAACATCAACAACCCCAAGGTTTCATTGCCCTTCATGACTTGAGATATGCACGAACAAAAGACCAGCTCTTTCCACACCCTCGGCCTGGGGCTGCCGATGAACTCCCAGCGGGGGAAACGGCTTCTGCATTTCTGTCTGCTGTCTTCGCTGTCCGTCGCTTTCTTTCTGTTTGCTGTTGCATTCCGTCTGCATTTTTTTCTGCTTGTCTTTCTGTGTTCCGTCTGCATTTCTTTCTGAATGTCTGTCGCATTCTGTCTGAGTCTGTCCATGTCTGCGCATGTTGTCCCATGTCTGTCCGCTTTTTTCTGTCGGCATGTCTGGGGGCATGCCGCCCTGCTTTCTTTTTTTTGTCTGTCTATTTCTGTCCGCTGTCTGCCCGCAGTCGTCTGCATGTCTGTTGGCATTTTTCCGGATGTCTGCCGCAGTCTGTGGGATGCTGTGGGCTGTCTGTTCATGTCGTCTCATGTCTGTCCGCATGTTGTCCGATTTTGTCCGAAGTCTGGGGCATGTTGTGGGCATGTCTGTCGGCATGTCTGTCCGCATTTTCGTCCGCAGTTGCCCGGCAGTCTGCGGCATGTTTTCGGCATGTCTGTGGGGCTGTCTTCTGCATGTTGTCTGCTTCTTCCATTTCCGGACTTCTTTGGAAAAGCATGCCCTCCCCAAACCCGCCCCTCCCCCACCCCACCCCACCCCCCGCCACAAGGCGCTGCTAGGTGACCACACAATGAAAAATTGATCCCGCCTCTTCTTTATTGTTCCTTTTTTTTTTCCTTTTTGTTTTCTCTTTGGGGTGAGAGCGTCTGGGTGGGATGGGGGGCAGGGGTGTGATCGTTGGGATTAGGGTTAATCTTTTTGAAATTCGGGAAAAATTTTCTTGAATGCTTCACGAAAAAATACATAACAAGGTTAACGTTTGACCCCGTCAGTTGCGTTTTTATGTCTGCTGATGTTTGGGGGACAAATCCGCTCTAGGGCCCTTTAAAGAACACCCCACAACCCCCCCCCCCACACACACACCACATTCTTTCTTCTCTCTCCTCTCCTTCCTTTTCTCTCTCTCTCTCTCCTCCCCCCCCCTCTCCCTCTGTCTTCTACTGCTGTCTTTCCTCCTCACAACACGCGCGGGCCCCGCCAAAATACAAAAACACATACACCCCACACATTATTTTTTCCCCTTCCCCCTTTTTGTCGCCCCCCCCTTTCCTCTTCTTCCTCTCTCTCTCTCACCCACACACACACCACACCAACACAACCCACACACACACCACAACACCACACACACACACACACTACGGCGAAATGAAAATTTCAAATGCAAGCGCATAACAGACTTGTGTACTTTTGGGACAGGTTAGGGGGCAAAGAGTTGGTGCTTCTGCAGCGATTTTGCATGTGAAACCCGGAAGGTGTATTTTCAGTTGTCGTATGGCGGCCCCCAACCCGACCCTACAACCCCACAGGGGTAAAGCCTCAATAAAAACCCTTCGCTCCCCCCAGGAAAAAAAACCCTTGAAAAAAAATCTTCTCTCCTCTCTCTTCTTCTCTTTTCTTCCCCCCTTCTTCTCTCCCCCCTTCCTCCCTCTCCCCTGATTGCCGTTACATAATTTCATGGAAACTGAGGGGGGAGTGGGGATTCCCTCCCGGGGGGGGGAACCCCCTTACGCTGGCTCAGCGGGGCCAAGTAATCCCATTGTCACAGGGGGCTTAGCGTGAAGCCGGGGAGTCCCCGGATGGCATGGGCAACTGAACACCATGGACGGGTCTGGATGGGCTGGGGACATGGACAAAGAAATGGTCTGTGAGGTCGGCACCACGGAAAAAATGGAAGTGGGCTGCTGATGGGGAGGGCAATGAACCAGGAAGGGTTGCTGATGGGGATGGGAACCCCTTAACACCCTGGAAGTGGCTGTGGGGCATGGGGGACCCCCTGACCCATGGGAAATGGGTTTTTTGTTTTTTTCGGGACCACGGAAACCCTGGGAAAGGGGTTGTGAGGTCTAGGACCATTGGACACCCTGGAAGGGTTTGTGGGTGGGCACCCCGGACCCATGGAATGGCTGCGATGGTCCCCACCACTGGGCACCAGAAGTTCTGTGATGGGCACCCACTGACACCAGGGAATGGTCTGTGAGGTCGGCACCATGGACACCATGGGGTGGGGTTCTGAGGCGACCCACGGACACCAGAAATGGACGCTGTGGTCAAGGGACACTACCCCCGGGAATGGTCTGTGATGGTAAGGCACCACTGACCACCCTAAGGTTCTTTGGTCAAAGGCACCACTGGCACCATGAAGTGGTCGCTGATGTCGGCAGCACTGGGCACCAGGAAGTGGTCTGCTGATGGCGGCACCCTGAAACCGGAATGGTCTGCTGTGGGCTGGGGACCCCTGGGGCACCTTTAATGGTCGCTGATGGGGTTTTAACCCCCTGGACACCGTAAAAGGTTGCTGATGGGGGATGGGCACACTGGCACCAAAGCCTGGCTGCGAGGGGATAGGCACAAAAGAAAACCCTGGAATGTCTGCTGATGGATGGGGACCCCTGGGCACCATGGAAGTGGTCTGCTGATGGTCGGCCCACTGGCAAACCCTAGAGTGGTTTCGATGGCGGACCACTGAAAAAAAAGGAGGGTTGGAGGCTGGCCCCACTGGACACCCTGGAAGGGTCTTGGGTGGGGCATGGGACCCCGGACCCCATGGAAGTGGGGGCAAAAGGCGCACCCCTGGGAACCTGGAAGTGGTCTGCAGGGGAGGGACCCCTGGACACCCGGAAGTGGTCTGCGGGCATGGGCACCCCGGAAATGGAAAGGGGGTGGATGGGCATGGGGGACACTGCAACCAGGGGAAATGGTTTCTGATGGGCATGGGCACCCCTGGACACCCGGGGAAATGGTTTGGATGGGCATGGCCCATGGCAATGGAGGGCGTGATGGGTGGGACCATCCCCATGGGAAATGGTTCCGCGATGGTCGGACATGAAACCCTGGACGTGGTCCCGGTGGGAGGGGCACCAGGGACACCATGGAATGGTTTTGATGGGCAAAGCACCCCTGGACACCAGGAAGTGGTCTTGAGGCATAGGCCCATGGAACCATGGGAAAGGGGCCGTGATGGTTAGGCACCACGAACCCCATGGACGTGGTCGCTGATGGTAAAGGCACCAGGGCACCATGGAAATGGTTGTGAAGGGGAGGGCACCCCGGACACCATGGAAGTGGTTGCTGAAGGTCGGACCATGAACACCCTGGCGTGGTTTCGAGGCAAGGGAACTGGACACCTGGAATGGTCTGTGAGGCCAACGAACCCGGAAGGGTGCTGGGAAAAGGCGGGAACAAAAAGGAGTGGTTGTGAGGGAAGGGCACCCCGGAGAAATGGAATGGTTGTGAGGGCGGCACCCCGGGCACCAGTAAGGGCTGTGTGGCGGACCCCGGAACCCTGAAGTGGGTTTTGAGGTCGGGACCCAAGAACACCCCGGCATGGTTGTGTGGGCATGGGAACACTGGAAATGGAAGTGGGGTTTGAAGGCAAAAGCCCCACTGGGCATCAGGAAATGACCTGATGGGCAGGGCCACTGGACACCCTGGAAATGGCTGCTGATGGCGGCCCCGGGCAATGGAAGGGTCTGGAGGTCATAGGAAACCCCTGGACACTGGGAAATGGTTGGGTGAGGGCATGGAACCCCTGGGACACATGGAAGTGGTTGTGAGGGAAAGGACCCCTGAACACCAAAACGTTGGGCGCTGATGGTCGGCCCCCGGACACCAGGGGTGGGTTTCGGATGGGATGGGGACCCCTGAACCCAGGAGGAGGTGGAAAGGGGGGCACCCCGGACCCCAAGAAAATGGTTGTGAGGTCGGAACTGGACACCATGAAGTGGTTGTATGGTATGGAAAAATGGAACCCCCGGAATGGTTGGAGGTTTTTATAGGGCCCATGGACACCATGGAAGTGGTCGCTAGGTCATAGGACCCCTGGGAAACCCTGGAAGTGACTGCTGATGGTCGGGGCCAGAAAAACCAT
Organism: Conus ventricosus; assembly: GCA_018398815.1. NCBI lineage: Eukaryota > Metazoa > Mollusca > Gastropoda > Neogastropoda > Conidae > Conus > Conus ventricosus. The sequence goes on from JAFLJL010019056.1 coordinate 67,955, forward strand.
GGAAATGGCTCTGATGGGCATGGGCACCCTGGAGAATGAAAGGGGCGCTGGGGCTGGGCACCCCCGGGAAACCTTTTAAGGGGTTTCTGAGGTGGCACCACGGACACCATGGAATGGTTGCTGATGGGCGGCAAAACTCGACACCCTGGAATGGTTTGCTGGGGCAGGGCCCACTGGACACCCCGGGAAGTGGTCTGGGATGGGCATGCCCCACTTGACCCCATGAAGTGGCTGGAGGGCAGGGCCTTTGGGCACCTGGAAGTGTCTGGATACAGGGGACCACTGAACCCTGGAAGGGTCCGCAAAGGGATCACCACGAACAACCCTGGACGGGTCGTGAGTCAAGGCACCATGGGCACCAGGAATTTTGTGATGGGCATGGGCACCACTGGGAAAATGGGGGTGGGCTTGATGGCGGAAAAATGGAACCAAAGTAAATGGGCGTGTGGTCGGACCCCTGGCACCCGGGAAATGGTTGTGAGGTCGGACCCCTGACACCATGGGAATGGTTCGAGGCAAGGGACCCCGGGCATAAGGGGGTGGTTGTGTGGCAGGGGACCATGGACCCAAGGAATGGGCTGATGGTGCACCACGGACACCCCGGAAAATGGCGGATGGGAAAGCAACGCCACCATGGAAGGGGGTCTGATGGGATGGGCCCCCGGAACCCTGGAATGGGTTTCTGATGGGGGGGCACCAGGGAACCCCCGGAAGTGGTTTGTGTTGGGGGGACCACGGAAAAATGGAAGTGGGGCTGTGAAGGGGATGGGGACCAGGACCCATGGAATGGTCTGTGAGGCATGGGCACCACTGGAAAAGGAAGTGGCTGTGATGGGATGGGCAACTGCCACCCGGAATGGTCGGAAGGGCATGGGGACCCTGGACCCTGGAAGTGGTCTGCTGATGGGCAGGCCCCCCCGGACACCAGGGCGGTTGTGTGGGAAGGGCACCATGGAACCCTGGGAAATGGTTTGATGGTGCAAAAATGAACACATGGACTTTGGGCCCCCTTTTGGGCATGGCACCATGGAACCAGGAAGGGCTGTGATGGGCAAAAAAACATGGACAAGGGAAATGGGTTTTGATGGCCCTAGGCACCAAGGGGCACCATGGGAAATGATTGCGATGGTTGCACCACGAACACCCGGAAATGGTCGGGATGGGGATGGGCACCCCTGAAATGGAAGTGGTTTGATGGGATGGGGGCCCCGGACAAAAGTGGGCGGAGGTTTGGGGACCCCTGGGGCCCCCAAAGAAGGTTGGGATGGTGGAACCCCGGATCCCTTGAAGTGGGTTTTGGTGGGCATGGACACCCTGGACACCCTGGAAAATGGTCCCCGGATGGGTGGGCACCACGGAACCCCGGAAGTGGTTGAAGGGGGAGGGGACCACGGCACCATGGAAGGGTGAGGGCTGGGCACAGGACACCAGGAAAGGGGTTTCTGAGGCAGGGACCCCGGACACCATGGGCGTGGTTGTGATGGAAAAGTACCCCCCGGGAAATGGAATGGTTGTGATGGGCGGACCCCCGGACACCCGGGAAATGGTTGCGATGGTCGGCACCCCGGGCACCCTGGAAGGGTTGGTGGTCCCCAGGCCCCTGAAAATGGGTTTTGGTGGAAATGGGGGGGGGGGGGGGGGGGGGGGGGGGGGGGGTCCCCGGACAAAAGGTTTGCTGATGGGCATAGGCCCACTGGACAATGGAATGGTTTGTGATGGTATAGGCACCCCAGGACACCTTGGAATGGTCTGCTGATGGCATGGGGCACCAAACTGGAAACCCAAACCCCTGGAATGGTCTGCTGATTTATGGCACCCCTGGACACCCGGGAATGGTCTTTGGTGGTATAGGCACCACGAACACCCGGAATGGTTTTAGGTTTGGCCCATACACCATGGAAAAAGGGGGTTATGGCGGGACCATGGACACCATGGAGTGGTCTGTGATGGTCGGCCCAGGGCACCCTGGAAGGGTCTGGTGGTCGGACCCCGGCCCCCGGAAAATGGGCGGATGGTGGGACCACTGGCACCGGGAAATGGCTGCTGATGGGAGGGGACCCGGACACCCTGGAAGGGTTGTTGGGGGAAGGGGACCCCTGGCCCCATGGAATTTTTGCGAGGGCATGGGGGACCACTGGCCCCATGGAATGGGCCCCGGGGGGGCAAGGCACCACTGCACCATGGAAGTGGGGTATGGCTAGGGAAAACTGGAACCATGGAATGGGGCGTGAGGGAAAGGGCACCAAGGACACCATGAAGTGTCCCGTGTGGGATGGCACCCTGGACCCAGGAATGGTTCTGGGCTGAAAAGGGGAAATCATTTAAAAAGGGACCCAATGGACACCCTGGGAAGGGGTCTGCTGAAGGGCATGGGGAACCCGGAACCAAGGAAGTGGGCCTTTATGGGATGGGCACCACGGGCCCGGAATGGTGCTAGGGGAGGGCCCCAGAACACCCAAAGGGCGTGTCTGCTGCATAGCAAGGGGCTCCTTGTGGGGTTGCCCCCATGACGATCGACGTTTCTTTTCTCCCCGTGGGCTGCGGCAATGGGCTTCAAGCAAACCCCGGTTTTGGCTATGCGGGTTTTTGGGGGAAAAGGCCAAAAGGTAACACGAAACATTGGTTGGGGTGTGTGGATTGTTGGGATGAACATTGGTTGGGCTGTTGGATTGCTTGGATGAACGGGGAAGAGGAACACCCTGGAGGTGGATTTAGGGGGAAAAAACACAACGATACCTAACAGTAAAAAAATTTGTTTTATTCTGGGGAAAAAACACAGGCAAAACAAACCCGAAAATTTGTTCGAACTCTGTCCCTTTCCCCTGTAAGAAATTCCAACCCCGTCTTGGTCCATTTGCCTCACAAAATTTTTTGTTTATTACCACGAGGTTAAAAAAACGTTAAATAAAAAGTCGTTTTTTCCTTTTTTTTGCAGGCACTTTCAGAGACCCCATTTTGTTTCATTGGCACCCTTTTTTAAAATGGGGACTTTATTGTTTTCCCAAAAAAGCATTTTCCGACACTTCCCTGTTGTTTTAAAAGATTGTGTTATTTTTTTAAAGTTGACATTAAAACTAAACCTGTTCTACATTGCTTGCATACGCCCATGCTTATGATAGTTGTAATGGGGCTGAAGTTGGGGTAAGGTATGAAATGTGGCGTTGTGTGTGGTGGTGTCATTCATTACGTTTTTCCCTAAACGTATATTTGACGGGGGAAAAAAAATGTACCGAAAAAGTGAGATGGGAAAGAAAAAGCGTATGTGCTTTTGCTTTTGCACGCAGACGTTTTTGTGCAGTCGGGGCCGTATGTGTGATGTGCGTGTGCCCGTTTGTTAGGGGGTTTTTTGTGGCATTGTGTGTGCTTTTATGAGTGTTACATAATAATAAAGGTAAATTTTCAAACATTGAATTTTTCAAATAAGTTTTGAAAGGGGAAAAAAGTAAAATTTTAACAAAAATAATTTAAAAACCATCTAGGACAGAAATTAAACCCTTTCTCAGCCTTGCATTTGGTTTGTAATATTCCCTTTCCCCCCCCACAAATCCCCCCCCCCGCCCCCCCCAAAAAGGAACCTTAAAAAAATTTCCCCAAAGGGTGCGCCCCAAACATACAAAAACTATATGTTTAAATGGGACTTAAAGATGGCCTTCACTATTTGCCCCCAAACGGAATTTTTTTTTTTAGTTTGACATGTAACAAAATGATCACGTGTTATTTCTTTTTTTCAAAAAATACTAGTTTTTAACATATTTTTTTTAAAGCATCAAATTTCCCCCTAAATCAATAAAAAAATACTTTTTTTAAACTAAAAATTTGAAATTTTAATGTCAAAAAAATTTAAATGATTTTGATTGTCATGTTCCATTTTATCTTTGAAAAATTTTGAAATATAGTTTTAACTAAAATTTCCTGCTCAGTACCATAAGGGTAGGTTTGATTTAGAACCAAGATAAATTTTTTCCCACGCTTGTGCCCTATCTACTTTTTTTTTGGAAAAAAAAAACGTTAAGGAACCCAACAAAAATTGGGTGCCCCCCTTCAATAACAATATCAAAAACTCAAAAACATTTGGCCAGTAGCAAATTAAAAAAATTTTTTTGCCGAAGGGGATTTTGAATTACACAAAACAGAGCTTTAAATATGTTTTGGGGGGAAAATTTTAAAAATAATTAAACCATGAGTATGCGTTAAATTTAGCTGTAAATAGGAAAGAACCCCCGAAAAAGATTTCTCCACCCTCAACCGGGATTAGAATGACAACCGGACTTAACCCAAAATTTAAAAGGTAAAAAAAAAAATTTTTTTTTGGTTAGTGTATTTCGTCCCAAAGCATAATAATTGTAGTATTTAATTTTTTATCTTTTTTTTTGTTGGGTGATAATATCAAATGGGGGTTTTTTTAAATTCCAGGGTGGGAAAAGGACAAAAAAATGGTCGGGAAGAAATTTTTTTTTCAAAAAAAAACCCCAGAATCTTAAATTAAATTTTTTATGAAAAAGTTGCTTAGTTATTTTAAAGGTTATAGACTTTGTCTTTTCGGGGAAAAAAAAATCGGATTTATTTTGATTTTGATTTTAAAGTGGTTTTTTACTGTACTTTTTTAAGACAATTTACACATGTAAATCTTATAATCATTAAAAGGGAATACCGGCTTATAATGTACGTAACGATGATGCGGCACAGAAGTCCCAAGGGCTAATTTCAACGCCTTCATTTAAAACTTTGCGTTTTTGTAATAAAAAATTTAGGCGCGTTGAAAAATTTTCTTGGGATAAGTTATTTTTGATTCATTTTAAAAATTTAATAGAGAAACAATTAGCTGGATTTGCCCCACTTTTTTTGGGAAAGATTTTTTAGAAAGTTTAAGTTTTTCTCGCCTTTTTTAAAAAAATTCGAAGAAAATTTCCCGAAAATTTGATGTAAAATAAACCAAAATTTTATCTCGAATACTTTAAAAGGAGAATCCAAATTTAAAAAAGATACTTTTGGGTGTCCCCCTGTTTTAAAAAAATAATTTGTTTTTTTTCGATTGACGACTTTTAACCATTTTTGTTCATATAATCCACCACTTATTAGTTTTCTTGATAGATCTTTTTGACGAATTTTATCTCGCTGTGAAGTTTTTTTTTTTAACGTTTCATCCCCACATGCTAATATGCAAAAGAAAGAACAACTTTTTTTTTAATTGTTTGGAGTCATGATTATAAAAAAGAGAAGTGGGTAATAGACCCTTGAGGGGTTTATTGAAAGTGTTTACTTGGAATTTGTTTTTTCTACCTTGTTTTTTATTACCCCCATCCTTTAGAAAACATTTGACATAGTTGTATACATTCCTGTTTAAGCCCCTGTTTTAAGTTTATTTAATAGCTGAAAAAGCCACTGGTCGTAAGCCCTTTTTTATACAAAAAATTAGCAAGAACACATTTTCGTTAGCAAACTGTTCTTTTTAAAATTTTTGTAATTTCACAAAAATTTTTGATTGGATCGACCTTTGGAAACCCGCTTATTGATTGGGAGATTTATATTTTCCCCCAGTAATGTAAAGTATTCAAAACACCTTTTTGAAAGTTTAAAAAGTAATTTTAAAGCAAAGGGGTTAAACTTAGGGCCTTTAGATTTTCCTTGCTTAAATTGGAACAATAACGACGTTTCCATATTTTGCAAAACCATTGCTCCAAAGTACTAAAAATTTATGAAGAAACCACAAAATTTAGGCAAATTTTTAACTTTTTATTAGATATTGATCTAAACCCAAAAGATGTTTTTTAAAAGGTATGGGTTTAAAGGTTTTTTTTACTTCTTTGGGTAGTAAGGGCATTGGGAAAAATTCTATTTTCTGTGTACATTATCAAAATCTTTTCTACCTTTTTTCTTTCTCTTGTATATTTGGTATATTGTTAAAACCTTCAGAGGGCTTCCCTTTGCTATGTTTCAAAAGGCCTGCTTTTTCATGCATAGGGAAAACTGTGTTATTATTGTTAAAGGGGGATGGTGTGTTTAAACCTTTTTCAAAGTTTTTAGTTTTTCCCCCACTTTTAAAAAATACTTTATGATTTTTTAACCCAATTACAAAAATTTATTCCAAAAAGCTGGGACTTTGCTACTTGACATATTTTTTTTTTAATTTCCTTTTTCATTTCTTTTGACTACTTGCGATCTCTTTTTTCAATAAACTTTTAAACTTTTTTTTTTTCTTTTCATTGGCAGTTTTACATTTTTTGTTCCCCCCATACATTTCCATTAGTTTTTTTGATTTGTGTTTTTTTTAAACTTCGGGAAAGACTTGCACTCTGCTAAAATTATTTCAAATGCATGTAGGATTACGTTTTCATTATGAGAAAACTATGTCTAGTTGTTTTAAAATTGGTTTTTTAAAACAAGACCAACGCTTTTTGAAATATATTTTTTGGGTAAATCTCTAGATTCCCGTTCTAATTGTCATTCAAAATAATTAATTTGGGAAAAGATTTTTTCCCGTGGTTACTTGTTTCCCACATTGAGTTATAAAGGGTGGAGATGTAAAGGGTTAAAAACAAAGCTGAGGGTTAGTGGGCTATATTGGGAATGCGGAATATTTCCATTATTTTCAAATACAAATTTGAATCAGCATTTAAAAAATTAAAATCTATTAAATTTTAACATAAAACAGCCATGGCCCCAAAAGGAGCATGGCAAAAAACTCCCCCCAAAGACCCATTTGTCCCTTTGGTTGGAAACCCTTTTGCCTTCTGTTGCATCAACAGGTCCTTTTGGAAGGTAAAAATGAAACAATTTTTAATACAAAGAAAAATAAATTTTTCCATTGCGCCCGCAGAAGCAGAAGGGATGTTACTGGATACGGTGGGTTTCTTTGCAAAAAACCCGGCCTTGCACATAGAAGCTGTTTTTATTTTGGGGCCCACATTTTTCATAACTGGGGGGGGATAGAACCCGGGGAAAAAGGGTAGATTTTCGCGTTGACATTTAGTGATTGTTTTAAAAAACATTTTAAAATTATTTATTCCAAAAATTGATTCAAGTAGTAAATTTTTTTTAAGGGGGGCGACAGTTCCTTGGAGAAGCTTTTAAAAGTTTTTCTTTTTTGTTGTCATGATAAAGATTATTAAAAAAAGTGAGTGAGAGAAATTCCCTTTAATGAATAAACATAAAGAAAAACGATACCCTAAAACGTAAAATAAATTACGAAACAAATCAAAGTAAAAACTTAAATAGTTTCAGTAATAAAAAAAAAAATTGGCACGTTAACAATGATGGAGGGAGAAAGGGCTCCCCTACAGACTTTTCAGTCAATATAATTTAGGGAGGCCCCCGAAATCAGGATTTTCATAGCAGTTCCCCCAAAGGATCCTGTCGTCCCGATAAGCAAAGGGGCCCCAACGCCCGGATGGGGGGGGTAGGCGGGGAGATGGGTTCTTGGGTTTTCCCCAAAAGGAGATCTCGTAGATCCCGGGCCAAGGTTAGCGCCAGGATCGATGATCCCCCGGGGGTTGGAGCATCCCGTCTCTTCCCCTAGTCATAGAAGTTAGTTTTGGGACGAAAGAAAAAATTTTTTTCACCGCAGTTTTTTTCTTTAAAAACATGAAAAAATTTAGTTTTAACATCCAATTCACATCTTTTTACGCGTTGCCCCCGACTCACAACAATGTGTTGATGGTGTTTCACTTGATTTGTTTGACTGGGTTTTTGAAATCTTTGCTGTGTTTCTCGTCTTGCGTTTTCAAATTTGATACACAGTGAATTTCTATAGGGCGGTATTTCTAGTCGTTTGTTAACAAGTTGTTAAGACTCGTTTTTGGTGGCATATTTTCGTCGTTTGGAAGAAAACCAAGGGAAAGGCCTATCTTTTATTTGTACACCTTTCAGTAGAAACAAGAGTACATAACTGAAGGAAAATATTTTTTTTTTCGGTTTGGGGTCTTTGGGACGTTTTGCTTTCGGTCATTTGCCTTTTTACGTCAGATTTTCTTTTTTGTCTTCCCAAGTTTCCCTTTTTTATTTTTTGCCCCTTCAACCCCTTTTTTCTCCCCATTACATGGTTGCGAGGGATGGGGGTGTAGGGGGTGGCTGCTCTTCTACCCTATGATTTTTGGCCCGGGGGAATGATTTTTGGGTTTAGTTTGTGAACTGTGCAGTGGATCTTTTCGGTCTAGCCTTGGGTTGCCGGGTTTTTAATTTCTTGCTTTGACTTTACGCACTTTCTAGGGCAGAATTTAAAAACACGTTTCAATATCGGTTTTTTAAAAACAAACCGCGTGGGATCTCGTTGGGGTGTAGTGTCGTGGAAAGTGTGTTTTTGGGCTCACGTGTGGAAAATAGAGGGGCAGCGAGGGGGAATGGCGGACGTTGCACCCTACCCTTTTTTCCCCTGAACCCCCTTTTACCCTTTTTTTTGTCGCAGTTGCCCGCGTTCAAAAAACTCGTCCACGCGTTTTCCCCGGGGTCTTTCTAGTCATTTTACGGATGCTCAATAAAAACGTTCAAAATAAAAAGCGTTTTCACTTCCCCCATTTTGGCACGGTGTGTGTGGGTGTGTTGTTGGGTGTGTGGGGGTGTGTTGTTGCTGATCGTGTGTGATTTTGTGAGGAAAGGAAGAGAGAGAGGGGAGAGGGGGAGAGGGGGAGAGGAGAGAGAGAGAAAAAGAGAAGAAAACCGCAAAAAGGGCCCAAAAGAATTTAAAATAGAGAGAGGAGAGAGTCAGCAGAAAAAAGACAGCAGACAGTTAAAGACAAGTGGATGATGTTTCCCCCCTTGGCGAATTAAAAAAACATTAAAATTTTTTAAAAAAGGGGTTTTTTGGTATACGCTAAACACCTAAACGCTCCGCCATGTGATTCTAACATAATTAAATAGTTTTTTACACAGACAGAGACACACACACACGCTATACAAAACCCACCACTATAATATATATTATTATTAAATATAATATATATATTAAAAATATTCAAAAACCAAACTTGTAAAATTGCGGAAAAGGGCGTATTATCCTTTGAAATTTTTTTATTTAAAAGTATAATAATATATATATATAATATATATATAATAAAATATATTAAAAATAAAAATTTTAAAAAAAGTGCTCTTATGTTTGATTGAAAAAAGGGGGGGAAAGCATTAATTGCAGTGGGGAGATGCTTTTTCCAAAACAGTAGTTTTTATGGGTGAATGGGTAAAAAAAAAATTAATTTTAAAGAGCCTTTAGCAGTTAAGTCCCCAAGGGGGGGGAAGACATCCCAAAAGGGGGGGAAACCCCAACATATAACCCGGGGAAAAACCATATTCGAAACCCGATTTTTCTCCTCAGTGACCGCGAAAATGGAATTTGACCCTCGCCTTTTCGTTTTGAAGAATGCAATCCCAAAAAGGCTGGTGTGCAATACCAGTATGTTTGTTGAGTTTTAAAAAACCCAAACCAAAAGGGCCACCCAAGAACAAAGAAAAACATCAAAAACAAAACAAGCTACATTTTTTGTGAAAAGTAGAAATAAAAAAAATAACCCTTATACAAAGTGCTGAGGCCCTTCTTGGAAGAATCGAAAGGGCAAAATACAACAAAACTAAAAAAATTCAAGGATATTTTTGAAAAATCAACAAAAAAACCGGGGATTGCACACCCCCTTTTCTGGGGTTGCATTTTCTTAAAAATTTAAAAGGCAGAGGAGCCCCAAAATTTCCACTTCCGTGGTCACTAGGAGAAACAATCAGTTTCGAAAAACGTAATACCGGAGTTAAATTTTTTAGTGGGGTTTCCCCCCTTGGAGGATGTCGTCCCCCTTGGGGAAAAGCTTTTGGAAAGGGCCCTTTTTTAGAACATTTTAAATTTTTTTTTTCCCCCCATTTACCCCCATTACAACGCAGAAGATGCTTATCTCCCCCTATTTCTTCAACAAGACCTAAAAGAACTTTTTTTTTTTTCTTTTAGTCATTTCAACACCAAGCTGCTCTGTAAGTTGCTGGAATGGTGCTCGGTACTTATCCTTGGAATTTATTAGTTTGTTGTTGTTGTTGTTGTTGTTGTGTGTGTGTGTGTGTGTGTGTGTGTGTGTGTGTGTGTGTGTGTGTGTGTGTGTGTGTGTATATATATATATATTGTGCCGAACAATTAAGTAGTGGGGGAAAACAAGTGCAGGCCAACAGTTCTTCCGTCATTACAGTAATGACTTGGCAAAATTTTCAACTTACAAAAAAGGGGGGTGGGGGTGGGGGAGGGGGGCTGAAAATGAAAAAAAATGGGAACATAAGATCATAAAAGGGAAAATGGGAACATAAGATCAAAACCTGATTGACGCATCTAACAAAATGAAAATCAACACAGCAAAGAAGGGTGAAGAAAGGAAATCTTGCAATTGCACCAGAAAGGAGCAGTGCCCACTGAACAACAAATGTCTTCACAGCAACATTGTATACCAGGCAACTGTGACATCAGAAAATAAAAAAGAAACATACATGGGGATCACTGAAAACCACTTCAAAACCAGATATGCAAACCACAAACAGTCATTTAATAAGAAAAATATAAAAACCAAACAGAACTGAGCAAATATATCTGGAAACTTAAAGACGCAAAAACAAGCTACAATTTATCCTGGAAAAATCATAAAAAGAGCATCACCATACAGCAATGTTTAAAAAAGGGTTGCAACCTATGTTTAACTGAAAAATGGTTAATACTATGCAAACCATACTTAGCAACTTTAAACACCAAAACAGAAATAGTAAACAACTGCAGGCATAAATGGAAATCGTTGTTAGTGAACACATCCAAAACAAAAACCTGAAAGCCCCCAAAAACACGTGCAGCCAACCCGCACGTGCAAACAACCGCAAACGGGAGCCCACACGCTATATAACATCGGCGGTGGGCAAACCGAGGGCCATCCTGATGACAGCGCAACACGCTCGAAACAAATTTGTAGATAGTTTTAAGATTCCTCCTTTTAACTTCTTTTAACTAATGTTGCTCCCCAAGGGGTCGAGCACTTTTAAAGTCATTTTAGGCTTTTTAATCATATTCATCTTATTTGCTCCTCACGTTGAGCACTGTGGCCTGAAGGATTTTAAAATGGGGGAAAATCAATTTTAGGCAGTCAACAAAAAACATACCGTTTCTAACCCACAATCCTACTTAAAAAGATTAATAGAACAAACCGAAAAGTTCGTACGCAACATGAGATGGAAAGCATTCTTTTTCCTGAACCCGAATGCAAAAAAAGAGGACAAAAACACCTACGATTTCAAATCATGGCGATCACCACCAGTCATAGACGATATGAAACCCTTTGAAGATCAAATGAAAAGAATGATAACCAATATTGAATTCAAAAAATCTAACAGCGGTTTCCAAACAACATTAAAAAAACAAATAAAAACAGGTACAAAATGACAAAAAAATATTTGTGAAGGCTGATAAAACTAGCAATTACTACAAAATGGAAACAAAGGAATATTCTCAACTCCTGACAAAAACATCCAGAAAAACTACAAAAAAGCGACAAAAATACCATGACAGTATCCGCACTAAAGAAAAAGAACTTGCAGAGCGCATAGACCTAAGTGACAGGATAGAAGCGACAGCAACAAAAGAGCTTTCATAACACTCAAAGACCACAAGCCCAACTTTCACAATAATCCAACATGTAGACTAATAAACCCATCCAAATCTGAATTAGGCAAAATAAGCAAGAAAATTCTGGAAAAAATAATAAAAGACATAAAATCAAACTCTGATTACAACCTCTGGAAGAACACATACGAAGTTATTCAATGGTTCAAAACACTCAAAAACAAAGTAATAACAGTATTCATCACATTTGACATAGTAGACTTTTACCCATCCATAGATGAGGAACTACTCACCAAACCCCTGAAGTTTGCCAGTAACCACACAGACATAACAGGGTCAGAAATGGAAATCATTCTCCACACCAAGAAAACATTATTTCACAGCAGAAATGAAACCTGGATCAGGAAAACCAACAGAAACTCAACATTCGACGTAACCATGGGTTCATATGATGGTGCAGAAACATGTGAACTGGTCGGACTATTCATGCTGTCCAACATCAAGAAAAAACTCGGAAACAAGTCGGACTATACAGAGACGATGGCCTTGCTGCACTAACCAACAACCCAAGAACCATCGAAAACAAGAAGAAAGAACTATGCAAAATCTTCCAAAACCACAAAATTAAAGATTACCATTGAAGCAAACAAAAAGTAGTGAACTACTTAGACATAACACTGGATCTCAACAATCATATATACAAACCATACAAGAAACCCAACGATACACCTCTTTATGTACACACCAAAAGTAACCATCCACCATCTGTATTGAAGACCATACCCCATGGCATAAAACAGAGACTAATCAAACCTGTCATGCAGTGAGAGAGTGTTCAACAATGCAGCAGTAGAATACCAGGAGGCACTACAAACAAGTGGATACAATTACAAATTACAATACAACCCAGACAACAACACAAATAAAAGCAAGAAAAATAGGAAAAGAAAATCATATGGTATAACCCCCCATACGACGGGAAAGTCAAAACGAACATAGGGAAAGAATTCTTTAGAATCCTAACAACTTCATTTCCAAAAGAACACAAATTGTCCAAAATATTTAACAAAAACACTGTCAAACTATCGTACTCATGTATGCCCAACCTCAAAAACCTGATTGACGCATCTAACAAAATGAAAATCAACACAGCAAAGAAGGGTGAAGAAAGGAAAATCTTGCAATTGCACCAGAAAGGAGCAGTGCCCCATGAACAACAAATGTCTTCACAGCAACATTGTATACCAGGCTACTGTGACATCAGAAAATGAAAAAGAAACATACATAGGGATCACTGAAAACCACTTCAAAACCAGATATGCAAACCACAAACAGTCATTTAATAAAAGAAAAATATAAAAACCAAACAGAACTGAGCAAATATATCTGGAAACTTAAAGACGCAAAAACAAGCTACAATTTATCCTGGAAAATCATTAAAAAAAGCATCACCATACAGCAATGTTTTCAAAAGGTGCAACCATGTTTAACTGAAAAATGGTTAATACTATGCAAACCATACTTAGCAACTTTAAACACCAAAACAGAAAATAGTAAACAACTGCAGGCATAAATGGAAATCGTTGTTAGTGAACACATCCAAACAAAAACCTGAAAGCCCCCAAAAACACGTGCAGCCAACCCGCACGTGCAAACAACCGCAAACGGGAGCCCACACGCTATATAACATCGGCGGTGGCAAACCGAGGCCATCCTGATGACAGCGCAACACGCTCGAAACAAATTTGTAGATAGTTTTAAGATTCCTCTTTTAACTTCTTTTAACTATATATATATATATATAAAATATAAAATATATGATGCTGAACAATTAAGTAGTGGGGGAAAAACAAGTGCATAATATATATATATATATGTGTGTGTGTGTGTGTGTGTGTGTGTGTGTGTGTGTGTGCGCGTGCGTGCGTGCGTGCGTGCGTGCGTGCGTGCGTGCGTGTGTGTGTGTGTGAGTGGAGTAAAGAAAGGCTCACATCAAAGATACACTGTAATGATTCCTAAGACTGTGGTAACAGACTAGAGCTCATTTTGAATGTGAAGGTTTGCACTGCTCTCTGAAATCCCAGCCCTCTTGCAAACTATCCTCCCCCCCCCCCCCCCCCACTACCTCCAGCCGTCATTGTTTCCTGCTCCTTCATTTCAAATCGTACGTACCTCCTGTACCCCCTCCCCCCACCCCCCGCCCCGGAGCTGTCCATCCCTCGTCATCTGTCCCGTCACTGGCTGTGAAACACGCCATTCAGTCATCTGTCCCCAGTCACTGGCTGTGAAACACGCCATTCAGTCATCTGTCCCCAGTCACTGGCTGTGAAACACGCCATTCAGTCATCTGTTCCCCCGTCACTGGCTGTGAAACACGCCATTCAGTCATCTGTCCCCAGTCACTGGCTGTGAAACGCGCCATTCAGTCATCTGTACCAGTCACTGGCTGTGAACACGCCATTCAGTTCATCTGTCCCCAGTCACTGGCTGTGAAACACGCCATTCAGTCATCTGTCCCCAGTCACTGGCTGTGAAACACGCCATTCAGTCATCTGTCCCCAGTCACTGGCTGTGAAACACGCCATTCAGTCATCTGTCCCCAGTCACTGGCTGGAAACACGCCATTCAGTCATCTGTCCCCAGTCACTGGCTGTGAAACACGCTTCTATTCAGTCATCTGTCCCCCATCACTGGCTGTGAAAACACGCCATTTTAGTCATTTACTGGTACCTGTCTACTGGGTGTGAAACACGCCATTCAGTCATCTGTCCCCAGTCACTGGCTGTGAAACACGCCATTCAGTCATCTGTCCCCAGTCACTGGCTGTGAAACACGCCATTCAGTTTTGTCCCAGGAAACGTCACGACACCCCATTTTCCTGCTGCTCTTTAAAACGGAACACCTTTTTTCCTGGGGAAGTCCCGCACATTG
>JAFLJL010019059.1:4665-53417 GCA_018398815.1 Conus ventricosus
GATCAGACTTTCAGCATGCTGCCTATGTGTTTCCTGTCGCTTCAAGGAAGTTGCGGTGAGGCATGTGAGTTCTTATGATCAGACTTTCAGCATGCTGCCTATGTGTTTCCTGTCGCAGGTGTATGTGGCCAGTGCTGATAAAGAGGAGCGCATCCTGGAGCTGGAGGAAGAGGTGTCTAAGCTGTCAGCAGAGCTGGAGCAGATGAAGGAACGCTCCAGGAACCTGGAGCATGACAACTTGCAGTTCCGCAGCAGCACAGAGCATCTCCTCAAAGACCTTGAATCGGTCAGATATGAAGAGAGAACATGAGTAGCGATGACAGTGACACTGATGATGGTGATGATGATGGTGATGATGATGATGATGGTGATGAAAATGATGATGATGATGGTGAAGATGATGGTGATTGTGATGATGATGGTGATGAAGATGATGATGGTGATGAAGATGATGGTGATGATAATGATGGTGATGATGATGAAGGTGGTGATGATGATGATGATGATGATGATGATGATGATGATGATGATGAAGGTGTTGGGTTGGTGATGACAAGGGTGATAGGAATGTTTGTCATGACTGTGGTGATACTTTTGATGATGATACCAGTGGCACTCGGAGGTGACAACAGTAGTACAGGTAAAGGAGGACAGACAACATACGGTGATTACAAGATGAGAAGAAGAAGAATAACTGTGGTTGAAGTGGTAATTCCAGTGGAAAAGAAACACTCTGTGAAAATAGAGGTTGGTTACCTATGGCAGACCTTTGGACGTATCCAGTTTTTGGTGTATTTGCTCACCATTTTACAACAATATACAGTAAGCCACACCACTAAAACAGCGCTTATTGAAAATGTGGTGACTTGTATTCACAGTTAATATACCAGCCAGAATCTCTTTGGTTTTTTGTCCACTTTTTGCACGATCAGTGTCTTCAGTTATGTCATGCTCTAGCAGTTATTTAATCATGCTGTAATGTAAAATATGTTCAGCTGGGAAATCTCTGTTTTCAACAAAGAAACTTTGCAGTGGAAAAAAGGATGAGACCAAAATTCGCCGGTTTTCAGGAAAATCCTCTTTTTTTTTCTGGGTGAGAAATGCTGCAACTGCCAAATTCTGGTATGCAGAGGTGTCCTAGGTATTTGATCCTAATCAGCCATACATACAGCACCTTTACCTTTTGAGGGTGATGGAGGACAGAAGTCTGCAGAGATTTCTGATGGCCTAGAAATGTGAGGAAGATCTGTTGGTTTTATTGGAGTGGAAACACTGCTGCACACATGGTCATCATCATCAGCATTGCTTTTGTTCTCCAAATGCAAAGATGCTTTATCATCAATGCTGCAGTTGTGTTCTCTTCCCACTTACCTGTCCAAACAGATGCCTTATCTTCGCTAGGCGTAGAAAATGCCATACATCAGGATTCCCATGTAAAGATTGAAATGAAGAATGGGAGCGCTAGCTCTTCCTTTAACCATCAGGCAAACAGGAGTAGTCTTCTTTGGTGAGTTCATACGCAATTCACCCTTACAGCCTGAATTCAGTTTTCTCCTTTTCCTTGATGAAGAAACTTGCCCTCGACTGGACCTCTCAAGTTCAGTTTCCATTATGGATTCTCTGAAGCAGTTGTTTGATTTGACCTTCCCCTTTCAGGGGAAAAACACTTCATCTTGGCCCATGAAGAGAATACCAGAAATCTATGCTTGTCTTTGCTGTAACGTTCACTGTAGTATAGAGTGCCCTGGCTTCTTCCAGTCGACCTGTGTTTCTTCCCTTCCTTGTACTTCCAGAGCCTGCTCCTTGGTCAGAAAGCTGTCTCCAACCTGGACCCTCATGAAACCTGCATCAGCAGCTCCAGCTTTTCATTCCTTCCAGGCAACTCATGCGAGAGTTGTTCTGGCTCAACACAGCATGCACATTTTGGCTGTCATCTTGAGCGTCTCAATAACAGACTGCCGGTTTTGGTGAGGGCAGTGACTGATGCTTCCTGCTTCACTGCTCAGCCTGTGGTCCTGGGTCCAGTGGAACAGGCCAGCGTGCCACCCCAGTGCACACTGCGCCCTCTTCCCCCAGGCGTCATGTGATGAAGAGCAGATAGTATGTGAATGTAAGCTAGGTAGGCCTCGGTTGAGTCTGCTACCATCTGCCTGAGAGCTACCAGAAAGGAGCAGCTCCACTGGGAGTTCATCTGCGTTTTACAAGCAGGGAGGACTGGGCATGCTCTGACCATCTCTTTCAAAGTATGTCCATTGTGTATGGAATGGAACAGGAGTCTGTCGAGCAAGGCGAGAATGGTTTCATGCTGACGGTTTTTATGATGATAATGATTCGGCCTATTGATCAGAATTTTCGCTGGCTAGAGCGGCGGTCACAAATGCATAGTGTGTTGTTACCAGTACACGTTCAATTTCTTATTTTGATGTATTTGCCTCCTCATTCCAGAGTTGACTTCAATGCAGTGCCAGCCCTGATATGGCCCTTTGCAGTCAGCTGGGCTATAAGCAACATGACCTTATCTTATCCTGTGGCCCTTTGCAGTCAGCTGGGCTATAAGCAACATGACCCTATCTTATCCTGTGGCCCTTTGCAGTCAGCTGGGCTATAAGCAACATGACCCTATCTTATCCTGTGGCCCTTTGCAGTCAGCTGGGCTATAAGCAACATGACCCTATCTTATCCTGTGGCCCTTTGCAGTCAGCTGGGCTATAAGCAACATGACCCTATCTTATCCTGTGGCCCTTTGCAGTCAGCTGGGCTATAAGCAACATGACCCTATCTTATCCTGTGGCCCTTTGCAGTCAGCTGGGCTATAAGCAACATGACCCTATCTTATCCTGTGGCCCTTTGCAGTCAGCTGGGCTATAAGCAACATGACCCTATCTTATCCTGTGGCCCTTTGCAGTCAGCTGGGCTATAAGCAACATGACCCTATTTTATCCCCTCGTCCCGCTGGCCTGAGTTAACCCTCCTTTTTTTTTTCAAAGAGTCTGGTACTGTGGTTCTATTTCTCTCCCACAAGTGTCCTTGAAGGTGTTGCAGTGTCATATCACTTTTTTAAAAACCTTTCTTGACTTCTACTTTGCATGTTGTGACTATCTACAAGCAAGTGCTGTTTTTAGAAAACACACCAATCACTGCAGCTTCCGGTTTTTGTTTCACCAGTACCAGATCCTCTGGTGCTAGCTGTGGACGCATTGTCAACCTTTAGGAGGAGATGATCGTTTACGCGTTTACCCTGTCTCTACTCATAGCAGCATTACTCAAAAAAGTGTCAAAGAAATGCCAGTTGGTACTTTTCTACACACTGAAATGGATGAAGACATGGACTGACCTTCTGGTATCTCTGTTGATGAAGGCCCCAGTCTCTGCCCTTTAATACTATCTAGCCGAGGGTGGCGCGCACGGCACAATTCCCTGCTGCCACACGCTCACGCACGATACTCAGTCCCTGCCGACGCGCATATTTCACCACTTTTTAATTTATTTTTATGGTAGCTAGGCAACAGCTGACAGTGTTTGTGTTAGGTGTCATAGGAAAGGACAAACACTCAACTAATCGAACTTGATAATTTCGAATCACTTACTTTTAATGAGTAGACACGACTGTCCGTTGAAAAACATGGCTGACAAGTAAACAAAAATTCTTTGTTTACATTCTAATCCGTTCTTTTACAACACGCTGTCAGAATCAGAAGCGACATCGCAACTGTTTGCATTGGCTGTGTTATCATCAGATGCATTTGTGTTTGAATCTTTTGAATTGGTCTCATCAGCGACCACGTGTGATGCGCCGGTGTGTGCTGCAGTTGATGTTGAATCATTATTTTTGGTTGCATCTTCAAATAATTCACTTTCCTCTTCTCTGTCGTAATTATCGTTATCTCTATTGCTACCCTCATTGTCAAATCAACTTTGTAATACAATTTCAAGCGCTTCACTGAGCGAGAAATCGGTAGCACCCCTTCGCCTGATCGACATATTTCTGGCACAGGAAATTCCAGCCACGCTTAGCGGGAAAGCTGAGTGCAAGTCTAGTTCCTTTGGTTCAAAGCTGCTGGGGTCAGCCAAGTTCACGATAGAGTACTAAAAGTAAGGTCTACAACTGGCTAGGACACCCCCAAGACTAAATACAGAGCTTACTTCCCTTAGACTATTTCAAGGAAAGTGTAGGAATTTTTCATGTTCCTGTCAACCGATAGTAGTTGACACGGCAGAATGTACTGTCTGTCCGTCAGCCAGCCTTGGCTGATGCGGCTGCAAGGGACAGAAATCCCGTCAGCCACTATTGGCAGACATGGCTGGTAAAGGTAAAGGTTAAGATCTCTTTCTCCAGCCCAGGACACGGAAATGACACATGCATTCAGCATCCCTCTGTCTCATGCCAGTCACATATCAGGTGAGACTTCTCGTAGCAGAGATATTTCCACCCTCTATGCATGGAGAAAATCTTGGCTGACCACGGCAATCCACTCTGAGAGTGTGCGACACAATAATAGGAGAATCTTCGCAAAGTGGTGCTCGCAGGCTGTTGTCTTCCCGGTGGTAACTGCAGTTAAGGATGGTGTGACAGGCTGACATCTGCCACCACTGATCCAAACCGGTTGCTGTACTCTTCAACCACCCCCAACACAACATCAACCATGTGAAAGTCTTGGCACTCTGGCAATCACAGAGAGACAGCTTTGAGCGCACATCAAGAGAAACCCATCTCATTGCCAAACTGGGCACACTATAGCCCCAAGGCATCAACATCCAACAGTAGCACAAATATACATACCCACCACTCCCACACCAGTCAACATAATCTTCCACCAACACACCCACACCCACACATACACACACACCAGCACCATAACCCCTACTACCCACTGTATACAGAAGTTGCAGCCACCCTCCCCATATATTTCATTTCATTTTATTATATTTTCAACTTTGTTAATTTATTTCATTTATCTATTTATCATTCATTATTATTTATTTATTCATTTATTCATTCATTTCATTTGATTTATTTACTTATTATTTTTCTTTCTTTATTTATCTATTTATGTATTACATCCCTCCGGGGGTTGCAACCTTGACGTGGTCGGAGGGCTTGCGTGGTCCTGTGATCCCTTAGGCTTTGCTGGTGGGGGCATCAATACTTGGAGATAGGCTGGTTTTTTCAAACTGCTTCTAGGCCTGTGAAGTCGAGATGCTGCCTGGCCTAAGCATAACGTGGTAAGGAGTTGATGCCCCTGGTAGGGCTTCCCATGTCAGATAGGCTAAGGGTGAGGATCCTGACTAAGAGTAACCCGCCTTTCTCCTTTTCTTGTTTTCTGCCTTTCTTATTTGGCCCTTTTCTATCTTCGTCTCCCCTTCAAGTCTTCTTTTCCACACTCTTTTTCTCTCTGTGGTCTCCTTAAGATCCGCCGCGTTTGCCGTGCGGTGCGACCTGTGTCGGAGGGGGATGAGATCCTGGTGATTGAGAGGGCCAGTGCTTGAGGAGGCCAGTGCTCTCAACACATCACTTTGGCTCGGACCTCTCCTAGACAGGGAGTACACTCTGGCCCGGGTGTACTAATCGGCTCCCCTCCTTGGGGCTGGGTCAAGACAGGCAGTTCCCCTGCTGGCCAAGTGAACCCCTGCAGTGCTCGACTTTCTGTTCCCGGGAGTTGAGCATGATCAGGGGGGATAGGTGCGTTCTGTTTGTCGTATATCTCTCCTGAAGCCTGGAAGGGGTCAAGACAGTGATTCTTGGCCCTGGCCCCTTAGTTGGACTCCAAGGTGGGTGGGTAAGGGAGAGATGAAATACAATAAAATAAATCATGGCTTTTTCTAAAAATATCCCCCCAAAAAAGAAGAGGAAGGCAGCATCCCCTATTTCAGGGGACTTTCAATCTGATAGTGACTCGGATATCGAAGTAAGACAGAGGAAAGGTTTCTGGGCTTCCTGGCTCGTGATGGAAGGGACAGAGCAGGAAAAACCCATTTCAGCTCTGAGTCCTTTTGCTATCCAGAAGGGCTTCCAAGGTTTAGCAGGTGACCCTCAGTCCATCAAAAGATTATGGAATGGCTCATTTCTCGTTCAATGCAAATCCAAAAAACAGTCAGAACAGCTGCTGAGGGCAACAAAGCTCGTGGACAGGGAGATCCGGGTGACTCCCCATAAACAATTGAACTCGTCCAAAGGAGTGATTCGATGCCGAGATTTGACAGGTGTCTCGGAGGTGGAGATCAAGACGGAACTGGCGTCCCAGGGTTGTGACGGAGGTGCATAGGGTGACAGTAAAAAAAGGTGCAGAAAGAGTGGCCACCAACACCCTCTTTCTGACATTCTGCAACCCTGTGCTGCCTCCAGTCATCAAAGTCGGCTACCTGAACGTCCAGGTTCAGTTATATGTTCCGTCCCCGTTGAGGTGTTTCAGATGCCAGAAATTTGGCCATGTCAGAGACCGCTGTTCTGGGCAGGAGGTGTGCGGTGTTTGCTGCAAGGCAACCCATGATGGGCCGTGTAAAGACCCAGCACATTGTGCTAACTGCAGTGGCGACCATCCCTCCTCTTCACGAAACTGTCCTCTTTGGATTCAGGAATCCACTATACAACGCATCAAAACAGAAGAGAAAATCTCCTTTTTTGAGGCCCGCAAACAGGTTGTTGGTAGTCAGAGCCAACAGCTTCTTCATATGCTTCGGCTGTAAAGACAGTTCCCACAGTTCCCACTCGGTCAGTCTGCTGCCAGACTGATGAATTTATTTTTTCTAAGACATTGCAAGGAAGAATTGTAAACTCTGGTGGAAGCAGGTCCACCACCTCCCAACCCAAAGTGAATGCCCCTGGTGGAGGCAAAAAATCCGCCACCCCTCAGACTGCCCAGCAGTCTACAACATCTGCTGCTGGGCAGATTAAAAAACCAGCTCTCCCGCCTCAAACTCCACTGTACAGTGCCCGTGCGGGCAAGCGAGTTCAACCCAGTGTGGAGATGGTGGAGATGAGGACGAAACCTCCACCGTCTCCCAAATCCAGACCTTCTTCACCTGTTGGCAAGTCTGCCAGCAGGTCTGAAGATGCAAACAGTCCGGTACAACTCTCAAATAAATTTACACCATTAGAAGCAGACGTTGATGAGGAGATAACCTGATCTCTCTCCTTTTCGCCCTCTGCACCATGGATAGTACAATATTCCATTGGAATATCCGTGGACTAAATTCCAACTTCGAGAAGCTGCAGTTTCTGTGTCAATCTATAAAACCTTCCGTCGTGGCTCTTCAGGAAACTCAAATTCAAAGCCAGAAGACCTTCACTCTTTCTGGCTTTAATATTCTTTCTAAACCTGCACAACCATCCACGTTGGGACTGTCGGGCGGTGTTGCCCTTCTCATACATAAAACTCTGTTGTATAGTCCGGTCGCTTTGACTACCTCCCTTCAGGCTGTAGCTGCGAGAGTCACTCTCCACAAGACTGTGACAATCTGTTCCCTTTATCTACCACCTTCTGTCCCTGTTTGTCGTCAGGACCTTGTCAGTCTGATAGGAGAACTTCCTCGACCTTTTTTGCTGTTGGGTGACTTTAACGGTCACAATCCTCTTTGGGGTAGTGTCAGTTCATCATCCAGAGGTCTGCTTATTGAGGATGTCCTTTCGGATTTGGATTTGTGTTGTCTGAACGACGGATCTGCAACTTACCTCCACTCTTCCACAGGTTCACTTTCGTGTTTAGATTTGTCGATTTGTGAACCCTCGCTGGTCCTGGACTATGAGTGGTCTGTCCATGACGATCTGCACGGAAGTGACCATTTCCCTGTCCTTTTACAACCCGCAATAACTGAAAACGTCTCTGTCTCTCAACATCTAAATTATAAGAAAGCAAACTGGGATCTATTTGCAGCCACTATTTCTAAGGAATTCCAGGACACTGATTTTCTTCAGAGTCCAGACCCAGCAGAATCTCTGACTAACACTGTGATCAAATGTGCTAAAGCCTGTATTCCAGTGTCTTCCGACAAACTCCAAATGCCCAAAACACCCTGGTTTGATTCAGACTGCCAACAAATTTCCAAAGTTCGTAAACGGGCTCAGCGTCGGGTATACCAACGACCTTCGGGTCCCAACGCTCGAGCCCATCAGAAACTCCGTGCCAAATCAAGACACACTTTTAAAATCAGTAAACGTCAGTCCTGGAGAAGCTTCTGCTCCAGGCTGACATCTAAAACTTCCAAGAAAAAAGTGTGGAACATCATTAAGAAAATCAAAGGGAAGAACACCTGTCCCACTGTGAACCATCTCAAGTTTTCGGACTCTTTAATAACAGAGAAAAAAGCAGTTGCTAATCTGCTTGCTTCAACCATTGAAAAGAATTCCTCCTCTTCTAACAAATCAGCCAGTTTTGTCAAAAACAAAGCCCTTAAAGAAAATTCACCCTGCAACTTTTCGTCAAACAACATGGAAAGACTACAATCTTCCTTTCACGTTAAACGAACTGAAGTCTGCCTTACTTTCTTGCAGCGATTCCTCTCCAGGTATAGATGAAATCCATTATAAACTGTTGAAACATCTTCCGCAAGAAGGTCTGAACATACTGCTACATGTATACAACCGTGTGTGGACTACTGGTTTCTTTCCACCTTCTTGGCGAAAAGCTCTCTTTATTCCCATCCCCAAACCTGGAAAAGATCTTTCTAACCCATCAAACTACCGTCCCATAGCTTTGACCAGCTGTGTCTGTAAATTGATGGAGAAAATGGTTAATGCTAGACTCATGTGGAAACTGGAAACCGATGGCCTTTTGGCGAAAGAACAGTGTGGTTTCCGCCAACATTGGACTACAGTTGACCATTTGATTCGTCTGGAATCTACACTTCGGAACGCCTTTCTGAACAAACAGCATGCAGTGGCAATTTTCTTTGACTTGGAGAAGGCCTACGATACCACCTGGAAGTCGGGGATACTTCATGATCTCCATGATCTGGGTTTTCGAGGTCATCTTCCGCTTTTCATACAAATTTTTTTGGCAGAACGACAGTTTCAGGTCCGGGTTGGCACCACTCTCTCTGATGTTCACGAGCAGGAGTTGGGTGTTCCACAGGGGAGCATACTGTCTCCTGCCCTCTTTAGCATCAAGATCAACAACATTGTTAAATCAGTTCAGCAGGGTTCAGACTGCTCATTGTTTGTGGATGATTTTGCTGTCTACGCAACTGGAAGCCTGTACCCGAGTGTCCAGCGCAGGCTCCAGCTTTGTGTGGATAAAATCCATCGGTGGGCGGATGAAAACGGTTTCACCTTTTCTCCTACAAAGACACAGTGTATTCACTTCCATAATTTCCGGAAGTTTTTTTCCAGATCCTGAAATTCAAGTCAGGAAATCTCCCATTCCAGCTGTCAAAGAGGCCAAATTTCTAGGAGTGATCTTTGACCAGAAACTTAACTTTCTCAGCCACATTAAAAACCTCAAAACTGCTTGCCAGAAAGCACTGAATATTCTGCAGGTCGTAGCGCACACTGACTGGGGCGCTGATAAGAAAACTTTGCTGCACCTCTACAGAGCCTTGGTCCGTTCTTCAAAGAGGGACTTTCTGGTTCTGTCGGATTCGCTGTCAGCTTTGGAAGCCATAGCTGGCCGCAACCTTCAGCATCCAGAACTTTTGCATTTCTTTGAACTTTTTAGCAAGTTGAAAGCGGACGGTTACAACATTACTCTTGCTTGGGTTCCTGGTCATGTTGGCATTGGCGGGAACGAAATGGTTGATCGTTTAGCCAAGAACGCCACAAGAGAGAAACTGTCCAACATTTATATCCCCTGTTCAGATGTGAAACCCAAAATTAACGATTATGTGAGAAACCTCTGGCAGGAGGATTGGAACACACAGACGAGTAACAAACTCTTTCAGATCCGTCCAAACCTTAAGGACTTCCTCCCATCCACGTCGGGAGGTCGTAAAGAGGAAACGGTTCTGTGCCGGCTGCACACCGGCCATTCGTATTTTACCCATGCTTACCTTTTAAAGAGTGAAGAAGCTTCGTGGTGCATTCCATGTCATGCGCCACTCACCATGAAACATGTTCTTTTAGAGTGTTGGGACTTGCACGATGTGAGACACAAACATTTTACAGCGGAGTCCATGAAGATCCTGTTCAGGGATGTCCCGCCTGATGTGATCCTTGAGTTTTTGAGAGAGATTAACATTCTTCATCTGATTTAAGATTTTACGGAAGAAAGATTTTTAAGAAAGTTTCTGGTGCGTTTGTAGACGATGTCATTTAATGAGATGTATGAAAGTGGTTTTTTTTTTTTTTTTTTTTTTTTATGACTGGTGAGTTGATTTTAACGTGGTGACAGCCCTGATATGGCCCTTTACGGTCGGCTGGGCTCTAAGCAACATTATCTTGGTCCGTTCCAAACTGGACTACGGTTGTGCTGTGTATGGCTCTGCAAGATCGTCTTACCTCAAACTCTTGGACCCTATCCACCATCAAGGGCTTCGTCTCTGTCTTGGAGCATTCCGCACCACCCTGTGTACAGCCTGTACGCAGAGGCAGGTGAACCTTCACTGTCCAACCGCAGGCTGAAACTGTCTTTGAATTATTATATCCGACTGTTCTCGGAACCAGAAAACCCTGCCTATGACTGTGTCTTTGACCCTCCGTTCCAAAGTAAGTTTGAAAACAACCCGAAATGTATTCTGCCGTTTGGTCTTCGTATGCAGCCTCACGTGCGGAATGCAGGTCTAGACCTAGGAGTTGTGTCGGATTTTTCCAAGTTTCTGGATCAGCCTCCGTGGACCTTTTTCACACCAGAGACTCGTTTCGATCTTGCAGATTTTCGTAAAAGAGTCTACCAGCTCTCTGGCGTACAAGGCATTGTATGCTGACCTCTGTTCGAAATTCCCATCCTATCAAAACGTTTTCACTGACGGTTCCAAGTCTGAAGATGGAGTGGCCTGTGCAGCCTATTGCCCTGGGGCTCCTTCTCAGATACTGTTGGAACATATACATTCAGATGCTTCTGTCTATTCTGCTGAACTTACTGCTCTGGTTCTGGCTTTGAAGATAATCTCACAATCTACTAAGAGGGACTTTCTGGTTCTGTCGGATTCGCTGTCAGCTTTGGAGGCCATAGCTGGCCGCAACCTTCAGCATCCAGAACTTTTACATTTCTTTGAACTTTTTAGTAAGTTGAAAGTGGATGGTTACAACATTATTCTGGCTTGGGTTCCTGGTCATGTTGGCATTGGCGGGAACGAAATGGTTGATCGTTTAGCCAAGAACGCCACAAGAGAGAAACTGTCCAACATTTATATCCCCAGCTCAGATGTGAAACCCAAAATTAACGATTATGTGAGAGACCTCTGGCAGGAGGATTGGAACACACAGACGAGTAACAAACTAGAGAACATAAAAACGCCGGTTCTAGCTCAGCCGGTCTCAACCAGTTTCAACCGGCTGACTCTAGAACCGGCGTTTTTACGTTCTCTGACAAGTAAGACTTCAATAACCAAAAAAATAACGATTATCTACAAACATACATACTGTGTAGGATTATCCGTTTTCAATACTAATTTACTAAACTTTTCAGATTTCAATTTTTGCTTAATCCTGTGTTTTTCCCGATCATTTTCAATAACATCATTTTCCCTCAACCAGTTTCGGGCGATGACCCTAGACCCCGCATTATACTGTTCTCTCGCAAGTAAGACTTCAATAACCAAAAAATAACGATTATCTACAAACAAACATGTGGGAAGTGAAAAACAGGTCACAAAAACAATCATTTTTTACATGCTATAATTTTAAAAACACCTACAAATTATAATAATAAACTTACCTTAAATGTCTTGTGAATCCTCTGCTACAGTGTCAATGACAAACAAAGCACTCCGTCATTTTTCTAAACTTAGTAACATTACTACTTACCTAACATTGCACCACATATTGCAATACATATGTTTTTCCTGTCCGACTCTCTTTTAACTTCCTGTCACGGTAGAGCAATTTGTCACACCTCCATGTTCGAAAATTTAAAATTTTAAAATAAAAGATGACGGAAAGTTTCAATGCGCATGACGGTTACACCAAAAGCCGAATTATGTGACGGGCGATACACTTTTGCTGGGCCCAATTAAAAGGGTTGGGGTTGGGGCAGGGGTATAGGTGGAAACGGCCGTGGTCCGCGGGCCCCTGTGATCCTGTAATTAGTGACGAAACCTCCGCGGGGGGGCCGCGTGCCCAACATTTTTGCTGGCAGCAGAAAAGATATGCCCCCCCCCCCACCCCGATGACACATCAAAGTCACTTCAAAGTTCTTAATCAATACCCCAAGTCACTTCTAAGTTCTTACTAAAGTTCTTATCAAGTGTCCTCAAGTATCAAAATTTCTTACTCAAGTTTAAAAAGTTTTTTTACTAAGTACCCTCAAGTCACCCAAGTTTCTAGTTCTTACTCAGTTGTCCTAAGTCATCCTTAATTAAAAGTTCTTACTCAAGTCCCCTAAAAGTTGTAATTAAGTCATCTTTAAAGTAACAAGTTTTATTCAAGTTATTTATAATTATCAAAAAAAAAATAAATCTTGTTTTTGTTTAAAATAGTGATGTCATTGTACACACACCCCTCAAAAAACGGTCATCTTGGGAATGTTTGCTCAGTCTTGGCGCGAAATTGGTCAGCATAAATCTTAATGAAGTCTTAATTGTAAAAAAACCCGCATTGTTACAATTTGGTTATGGAAATGTCTTTTATAGACCCCCGTTTTATTTTTGCCCCCTCATTTAAAAAAAAATAAAAAACCCGCTGTCTTTTTATCAAAAAAAAAAAAAATTTTAAAATTAAGTTCTTAAAATATTATTCCATTTAAAATGGATCAAAATGTTCTTTTGTTGTTGGCGGTTTTGGTGTTTGTGTTCGGCTTCTGTACTTGTGGCGGAGATTGTTTGGACTTCTTTGGTTTTTGCTGTCCCCTTTTAATTTTTTTATAACCGTAAAAAAAGCCCCAGCGAAAAAGGGCCCCCAAAATTTACAATTTTTAAAGTTAATATTCCTGAAGACTTTGGGCTGTAGGCCTTGAATTAAGTTCTTGTTCTGGGTTTTTATAGCGGGCTTAAATTCAATTGTTTGGGGTTTGGGGGGTTTTTTCCCCCCGGGGGGGTTTTGGCCCTTCCCGTGGTCGGGGGGGCTTGGCGGTCGGTTCCTTGGTTGCTGGCGGGGGCATAATATTTGGTTTAAGGCTGGTTTTTTTCAATGCTTCTAGGCCTGAGAGGTGAAGATGCGTCGGGCCTAGCGTACGTGGTAAGGGTTGATGCCCCTGGTAGGGCTTCCATTCAGATAGGTAGGGTGGGACCCTGAAAAGGAAACCGCCTTTCCCCTTTTCTGTTTTTTGCCCTTTTTTTGGCCCTTTTTATCTTGCTCCCCTTTAAGTCTTTTTTTTTCACTCCTTTTCTTCTGTGGTCTTTAAGATCCGCCGTGTTTGCCGTGCGGTGCCCTGTGTCGGAGGGGAAAGAGATCCCGGTGATTGAGAGGGCCCGCGCCCCAACACTTTATTTGGGCCCGGCTCTCCTGAAGGGAGTTCACTTTGGCCCCGGGTGTTAATGGTCCCCTTTTTGGGGGGGGTCAAGACAGACAGTTCCCCCGTGGCCAAAAATTAAACCCTGGTGCTCGCTCTCTGTCCCGGGGGTTGGCTGATCAGGGGGGGTAGGGTTGGTAGTTTTTGTTTGTGTATATCTCTCCTGAAGCGGAAGGGGTCAAGACATTGGTTTTTTTGGCCCCGGCCCCCTTTGTTGGACTCCAAGGTGGGTGGGTAAGGGGAGAGAAATATAATAAAAATAAATTGGCTTTTCAAAAAACTTCCCCCCAAAAAAAAAAAGAAGAAGGCGCATCCCTATTTCGGGGGGCTTTTATTCGCAGTGCTTGATACAGAGGGAAGACGAAGAAGGTTTTGGGGTTCCCGGCGGTGGAAGGAACGGGCAGGGAAAAACCCCCCTTTTTTCTCTGAGCCCCTTTTTCCATAAAAAAGGGCTTTCAAAGGGCTAGAGGTGCCCCGTCCGTCAAAAAGGGTTTAGGAAGGCCTTTTATTCAATGTCGATCAAAAAAACCCTCTGAAAAGCTGTTGAAGGGAAAAAAAAAAGTGGACAGGGGATCAGGGGGGCTCTCATAAACAGTTAAATTGTGAAAAGGGGTTTTATTCGCTGCAGAGATTATCAGGTGTTTTGAGGCAGAATCAAAACGGAATGGCGTCCCCGGGTGTGAGGAGGTGCGCAGGGTGACTGTAAAAAAAAGGGGCAGAAAGGTGGCCCCCAAACCCTCTTTTGAAATTTTGCAACCCCCGTGTGCTCGGTCCAAAGTCGGTTCTTGAACGTAGGGTTCAGTTTTTATGTTCCGTCCCTTAGGGGCTTTGATGTCAGGGTTTGGCCATGTCAGGGACGCTGTTTGGGCAGGAGGGTGCGGGTTTGTGCAAGGAACCATGATGGGCCTGCAAAATCCCGGCCCTTTGCTAACTGCGGGGGGGACCTCCTCCTTTCAAGAAACTGTCCTCTTTGGATTCAGGAATCCCCCTTCAAAGACTAAAAAATGAAAAGAAAATTTCCTTTTTTGAAAACCCCCAAAAGGTTGGGGCAGTCAGAGCCCACAGCCTCTTCCCATGCTTGGCTGAAAGAAAGTTCCCCCGTTTTCACTCGATTTAGTTGCTGTCAGCTGATAAAATTTCGTTTTGAAGCACTGAAGGAAGAATGTAACTCGGGGAAGGTCCCCCCCTTCCACCCCAAGTGATGCCCCCGGTGGGGGCAAAAAAACCCCACCCCAGATGCCAGCAGTCTACAACATTGTGTGGGCGATTAAAAAACCGCATCCCCCCTCGAACTCCCCTGTCCAGTGCCCCCTGCGGGAAAAGGGAGTTCCCCCAGTGTGGAGATGGTGGAGATGGGAAAAAAACCCCCACCATCTCCAAATCCAGACTCACCCTCTCCAACTCGGCTTTTTCACCTGCGGGGGTCTGCCAGCGATCCAAAGACCCAAAAAGTCCAGTGAAACTATTAAAAATTCGCCCTTGAAGGGAGTTTAAGGGAGTGACCCGACTTCCTTTTCGGCTCTGGCACCATGGATAGTACAATATTCCATTGGAATATGTGGCTATTAACTTCAACTTCGAAGAGCCTGCAGCTTCTGGGTCATCTATAAAACTTTCCGTCGTGCGGCTTTCGGAACCCAAATTCCAAGCAGAGATTTACTCTTTTGGTTAATATTCTTTCGAAAACCTGACACAACCATCACGTTGGGACTGTCGGGGGGGTGTTGCTTTCCTACACCAAACTTTGTTGTATAGTCCTGTCATTTGTCTACCTCCTTCAGGGCTTGTAGCTGCGAGGTCACTCTCCCACAAGACTGTGACATCTGTTCCCTTTATCGTCCACTTCCTGTCCCGGTTTGTCGTCAGGACTTGTTAGTCTGATAAGGAACTTCTCGACTTATTTGCTGTAGGGTGACTTTAACGGTCATAATCCTCTTTGGGTAGTGTCAGTACATCATCCAGAGGTGTCTGCTATTGAGGCTGACCTTTCGGATTTAGACTTGTTTGTCTGAACGACGATCTGCCAACTTACCTAGCTTCCCCAAGTTCACTTTCGTGTTTAGATTTGTCGTTTGTGGTCCTCGCAGGTCCTGGATATGAGTGGTTTCATGACGATCTGCACGGAAGTGACCATTTCCCTGTTCTTTTACAGCCCATATTATGAACACGTCTCTGTCTCTCAAATCTATATAAGAAGCAAACTGGGATCTATTTGCAGCCACTTTTCTAAAGAATTCCAGGACACTGATTTTCTTCAGAGTCCGGAACCCCCGTCGATCTCTGACTAACACTGTGATAAACTGTGCTATAACCTGATATTTCCAGTGTCTTCGACAATCCAACTGCCAAAAAAACACCTGGTACAAATCAGAACTGCCAACAAATTTCAAAGTTCGCAAAGGGCTCAGCGTCGGGGATACCACGACCCGTTAGGTCCCAACGCTCGAGACCATCGAAACTCGTGCCATATCGAGGACAACTTTAAAAACACGTAAACGTCAGTCCTGGAGAAGCTTTGCTCCAGGCTGACATCGAAAACTTCCAAGAAAAAAGTTGGCATATCATTAGAAAATCAAGGGAAGAACACCAACCCCTCCATTCATCACTAGAACCTTGCTGAATGCTTGATCACTGACAAACAAGCTGTTGGCCAATATGTTGGCCTCACCATCAACCGAATTCCTCATCTTCATAATAAATCTGCAGTCTTTATAAGAAAAACAAAAGAGTTAGAGGAGAAATACTGTACAATTTCACATCCGACAACTCTGAAACTATATCTTTCTTTTTCAATCGTATTTGAACTCAAATTAGCTTTACAAACCTGCATGATTCTGCCCTGGTCTGGATGAACATTCATTATCAGGTTGTGAGGAAAACATTTTCAGAAAGCTGTCTCCAGACTTTCTCCAAGTCTATAACATTTGGGACCACAAGGGCCTTTACGCCCTCCTGGTGGAAAGCCTGTCTTCCCATTCCAAAGCCTGGAAAGACCTTACCAACCTTCAACTATGCCCATCGCTCTGACCAGCTGCCTTGTAAGCTGATGTGAAAGATGGTCAACTCCCGTCTGATGTGGACGCTGGAAAGGTGGTCTTTTGGCCAGTGAACAGTGCGGTTTCCGGTAGTACCAACGAGGTTTGACCATCTAATCCGTCTGGAAAAACCACCTGCAAACGCTTTGTTAAAAGCGCATGGGGTTGCCTATCTTTTTTTCGACCTCGAAACGGCGTTACTACGACACCCACGTGGAAAAGCAGGAATCCTTCATGGACCTGCCAGACTGTGTTTTCGGGTAGGGGTCACTGGGCCTCAGTTATTCAGAACTTTTTAGCCGATCGACAGTTCCAGGTGCGTGTTGGCCCCGCACTGTCATCTCTGACATCCATGGGCAGGAGAGTGGGATGTTCCTCAGGGGAGCCATCTTTTCAGCCCTTTTCAGTATTAAAATAAATGACATTGCCAATCGGTAAGCCAGGGCACTGAGTCCTCTTCTGTTTGTTGACGACTTCGCGCTGTATTAGTTGCAGTTTTTTGGGGGTGGGAGCTTCTTACGCCAGCGTACAGCGTCGACCTCCAACTTTGTGTCAACAGAATCCAACAGTGGGCTGAGGAAAGTGGGTTTAGTTCTCCTGTACCCAAAACTCAGTTCAAATTCATTTCACAATTTTCGTCGATTCTTTATGATCCTGAAATTCGTCAGGACAAGTTCACATTCCAGTTGTAAAGAAGCCAAATTCTGGGAGTTATTATGGACCAACAACTCAACTTTCTCAGCACATCAAAACCTCAAAACTTCTTGCCAGAAAGCAATGGATATTTGGGGTCGTAGCGAACCGGACTGGGGCGCTGATAAGAAAAACTTTGTGAACCTCTTACAGAGCCTGGTCCGTTCAAACTGGATACGGCTGTGCTGTGTCCGGTCCGCAAGATCGTCTTACCTCAAACTCTTGGACCCTATCCACATTCAAGGGCTTCGTTCTCTGTCTAGGTGCGTTCCGCACCTGTGTACAGCCTGTACGCAGAAGGCGGGTGACCTTCATGTCCACCGCCAGGTGAAATGTCTTTAAATTATTATATTCCGACTGTCTCAGATCCGCAGAATCCTGCTATGATGTGTCTTTGACCCTCAGTTTCAAACCAAATCTCGAAAACCAACCCTAACTTATTCCGCCGTTTGGTCTTCGTATGCAGCCTCACGTGCGGAATGCAGGTCTGACTAGAGTTGTGTCGGATTTTTCCAATTTCCGGTCAACCTCGTGGACCTTTTTCACACCAGGGGGAGATTCGTTTTCGATCTTGAGCTTTTCGTTAAAAAGAGTTACCAGTCTCTGGCGTACAAGGGTTGTATGCTGAGCTCTGTTCGAAATTCCCTCTATCAAAAAGTTTTCACTTACGTTTCAAGTTGAAGATGGAGTGGCCTGTTGCAGCCTACAGCCCTGGGGTCTTCTCAGATACTGTGGAACATATCATTCCGATGCTTCTGTCTATTCCTGTGAACTTACTGCTTGGTACTGGCTTTGAAGCTATTTCACCTTCTTCGAAGAGGATTTTTCTGGTATCTGTCGGACTCGTGTCGCTTTGGAGGCATAGCTGTGCCGCAACCTTCCGCATCCAGAACTTTTTTAATTTTTTTTAAAAACTTTTTAGCAAGTTGAAGGCGGACGGTTACAACATTACTCTTGCTTGGGTTCCTGGTCATTTTTGGCATTTCGGCGGGACCGAAATGGTTGATCGCTATATCGCCAAGACGCCACAAGAGAAAACTGTCCACTTTATATCCCTGCTCAGATGTGAAACGGAAATTAAGATTATGTGAGAGACTCTGCAGGAGGATTGGAACCACAGCCGAATAACAAAACTCTTTCAGATCCGTATCCAAACCTTAAGGAAAGTTCCTCCCACTACGTTCAGGATGGTCGTAAAGCGCGAAAGGTTCTGTGCCGGCTGCAACCGGCCCTTCGTATTTTACCTTCTTACCTTTTAAAGAGTGAGAAGCTCCGTGGTGCATTCCATGTCATTGCGCCAATACAGTGAAACATGTTCATTTAGGTGTTGGGACTTGCACGATGTGATGCACACCATTTTACAGCGGAGGTCCTGAAGATCCTGTTCAGGGATGTCCCGCCTGACGTGATCCTTGAGTTTTTGAGAGAGATTAACATTTTTCATCTGATTTAAGATTTTATGGCAGAAAGATTTTTAACAAAGTTTCTGGTGCGTTTGTAGACGAGGTCATTTAATGTGTGAAAGTTGGTTTTTTTTTTTTATGACTGGTGAGTTGATTTTAACGTGGTGACAGCCCTGATGTGGCCCTTTGCGGTCGGCTGGGCTATAAGCAACATTATCTTATCTTATCTTATCGTTGGCGGTGTTATGTTTTCATTATGAGTTATATTCTGTAACATTAATTTTGTTCGTTTGTTCCACTCTGCTAATCTTTTTCCTGCTGCAACACTCCCAGGATGAGGAGGCTTTTACTGGTCACTTTCTCCACCTGATTCAGTGTTTTCTGATTCTGCTGATTTTCTGGCTCGGTCATTTTGAAGGGTAAGAGAACAGCAAAAGGCGGCTTCTAACTCACTCCGGTTCAAACCAGTTTTCGGACGGGCTGACCTAGAACCGTGTTTTTACGTTCTCTGACAAGTAAGACTTCAACAATGAATTAAAAATGATAATCCATCACACATTCTCTTTCAATAACCAAAAAAATAACGATTATCTACAAACATACATACTGTGTAGGATTATCCGTTTTCAATACTAATTTACTAAACTTTTCAGATTTCAGTACCCATCGTCAACACAGCGCAGGCCTCCAAGGGTGGTACAGGACTGCTCTAAAGGCAGGTGAAGACAGTGCTTCTCTGGGTCCTCCCAGCACCTTCGGGTGTTTCTTTTTCTTCTTTGCCTTAACTAGGCTGACCCTGGAGAAAGGTCCAGTGACGGTGAGGAAAGACCCACTGACCACAGGGAAAGTCCTGTTGACAGTGGGAAAGACTACAACTTTGGATTCTCTCTTGAGGGTACATAAGACCGTATGGTGAAAGCTTGGCTGTGTCTGGAGTGGCACTGTCTTCATCTGTCCGTGGGCAGGGGTGTGGTTGGGTCTGTGGGGTGTGCTCGGCAGCTGGAGGGTGGTGTTTTTCGCCGGTGGGCTCTGCAGTCATGAAATACGGGCTGGTACACCCATGGGGATGCTACTTTAAGGCTGTTATGAGCTGCATCCTGTAGTCTGATTTACCTCTGTTCAGGAGCAGTTATGTCCCTTGATATCTTAATGGAGTGTCCTGCGCGTGCCTGTACCCATCGTCAACACAGCGCAGGCCTCCAAGGGTGGTACAGGACTGCTCTAAAGGCAGGTGAAGACAGTGCTTCTCTGGGTCCTCCCCAGCACCTTCGGGTGTTTTTTTTCTTCTTCTACTAAACTTTTCAGATTTCAGTTTTTGTTTAATCCTGTGTTTTTCCTGATCGTTTTCAATAACATAATTTTTCGCGCATACAGTCATCAAATGCGTCTCAGTCTTTCATGTGAAATAAAACTACGGTCATTAATTGTTCTCTAAAGTCTTTTAAAACTGAGTTATATTTCTGACATAAAATCCACACACTTATCCCATCATGTCTTCCGCTGAAAGCCAGTTTTGACAAAGTGTTTCTCTTTTTAACTGTATCTTTTTCTGCTGAACAGTCATCTATAATAAAGAGTGTCTGCGTTCCCTCAAACACTTTATAAAAGCATTCTAAACACTCACTTAGTTTATTGCTAGGATCAACTAAATATACGTCATCGTCTGTCCATATAAACCTTCTATCATGATATGCTTTGTTCCTTTTAAGTGTTGGACAGAAAATCACAATATAATCAAAATTATAACAATAAACTGTTTGTAATAGGTCGAGGACAAATATTGTTTTTCCACAACCAGTTCGCCCACAAATCAATGAGCAATGAGGGGTTTTTATCATAAAGTTTAACGCCTGCATTGACACCATAGTTTTCTGCTCCATAGTTTTATAACATAATTTAATCTAATCCAGTTATTATTTTTATCATACTCTCTGTCAAAACCTGTTCAGTATAATAAAACCCTATTAGGCCTAAATGTGTAAGATTAATCCAATTCAGTTCTGTAAGATTGTTTCTATTTAAGTCAACATTGATTTTTTTGCTTGTTGTTATGGTCTTAATATCCTCACCATTGTGAAGAACGACGATGGTAACTTTAAGACGTTTAACGTCTAAGTTTTGCCAGCTAATATTAATTCCTTTTATAAGGACGTCACTAACGCCCACAACCCCATCCCTCTCCACATCTTTAAAGACAGAAATTTCAAATATCATTGTGAACGTGTCTCCTAATTTTCTGCTTGGAAAGAACTGTAATTTTGTAGAAGCTTCCTTTAAAAACCGTTTCTCTTCTGTGGAGGATGTACTGTTTTTTCCCATACGGCGTTATTTCAATTTCTTTCCGACTATTGTCCTCTGGCATAAGACTTACATGTAAAGGGCCAGAGTTGAGTGCTTTTCTGAAACTTTTTTGACGGCTAAAAAATGTAAATGGGCTTATGAATTCAAATTTTATGTCCCATTCTAAATATGGTTCCAAGTGCCATTTGCTGTCAGGTTTTCGAACTATTTTATATTCATACTGGCCAGCATTATTTGCTTCTACATTGCGTAGTTGTTCTAGTTTAGGAAACTTTTTGTTGTCGCCAACCTCTTTGCGTTATAATCACCATCTTTAGTGTACTCAAAACCATACAAAGCGCCTATCTCACCGTTCTGTTCAAAGTCCGCAACGTCTGCAAGGTCTTTTAATTCTAAGGTTATACACCTTACAGGCGCTAATGTAACTCCTGATTCTTCTGGCCCCCGCGACATTTTTTAGTACAACTTATTATTTTATTTCCAAAACAATGTGTAGGTTATCACATTTTACGACTTTCCCTGTTTTGTCTGTGATCTTTATATTAAATGATCTGACCCTCCCACAAGCTAATTTTTTAAACTGTAAATTAGGGAATTGTATAATTTCATAATCGCAATATGCAGCTTTCCCTGACGGAAGAGCTCTTAAAACAGTTGAGGGCCTTCCATCATGTAAGTTTTCATCAGTGCTCAACTCATCCAAATGAACATAGAGTAATGAATGTAATGCAAGATTGAGCGGATTTTCTCCCTCATAAGTAGTTTTGTTTGGTGTAACTCTAAATCTATAATTGTCAGCTGCAAAGCCTAACATTTTAGCTAGCTCTTTATCAAAATAGTAACCTACTTCTTCTTCAGGCTTGAATGTTAACATTGTTTTCAGATTCGCATTGTTAAGTTTGAGAGTAATGTCAAAGTTACTCATTGCTTCTTTTAGTGAGCAAAACCCGTAATAACCATCAGGTATTGTTAACTGGCTAACTTTGGTCCCTGTTTTGTCAATTTTTTGAATCTTATTATTCTTCTTTGATTCACTTATATTAAACCATACAACTTTGTAAAATATTTCATGAAGCGCAACCATTCTGCTTCCGCAATTGTTATCAATAGCATGTTCTAAAAACGAAGGACGGTCTTGAGTTGTTATTGTTACAAACATTTTTTAAACGAAATAAAAATGAGTGCATTCAAATATACTAATGCAAAATATTCTGTTGGGGCCGCACTACAATCTTAAAAATATAACAACTGACACCCTTATCATTTCTGTGACTCAGTCTGACACCTTTCAAGTAAAGGTGAGTACGCCATTAAACAGATATCTTAACCCCCCCTATTAAAAAAGACTACATCGCGAAAGTGTGGTTCAGTCATCCGATGCAGTTTTATCAGAACCAGTTAAACTTTGCTGTGTTTTGTGCATCAACTGGGTGTGGAGTATCGTATGCTGATCACTTAAATCATCCTGATCCTTTGGTGAGGTCGGTGTATAGATTTCATTTTTATTACACCTTCAGACGTATTTTGACTGAACTGCAAGCACCATTACCTAATGACAAACGTTTAATCCCTTCAGCAACAGAATAGACATGAAGGCTTTTGAAAGATAAGATAATGTTGCTTATAGCCCAGCCGACTGCAAAGGGCCATATCAGGGCTGTCACCACGTTAAAATCAACTCACCAGTAGGCTTTTGAAAGGATCTGTAACGAATTTAATATTAATGTTAAGGAAGACTTTAGACAAAAGTTGGATCTTAATCATGGTTTAGGCACCCCTTATTTTTGGGGCGTGCACAGAAAGTATAACTATGACTGGCATCCTCCTTACACATCTTTCTCTTCAGGCACAGGTGTTCACCTTGGGTCTATAGAGCAAGAGCATAAAACAGCGTGGACAACATTTATTTTTAGACACTTCTAAGGGCCTAACTAAAGCAGGAATAGAACGAATAAACGACTCTATTCGTACTTACGTTTGGTGTTTGCTAGGTTCACAAGCACAGGCAAGATCGAGCATAACTGATCCTTCTACTGGCTTTGACGCACAAAAACAATACTTAGCAAATTTAGAGGACGCCATTAATTCTACAGTTGATTTACCTTCAAGTATTAAAAGGTACCAACATGTTTTGCAATTTGCAAGATCAAAAGTTGACTTTGCTGTTGGCACTGGTTTATACATGCTGCCTTCTGACCTCAGACTCCAGGTAGGAACAATAATGAACTACAACAATGAAATTCTTGTTGCAGGAAATGAACAGAAGGTTGGACAAAACGACATAAATTCTGAGCCTGTAATATTGCAAGCAGTAAACAAACAAGTCGACCCCCAAGAATAAGTCATCCAATCCCCGCAGCCCAAAGCCCAAAGACCGTTGAAGAACACAAAAAAAATAATGACCATGAATATGAAAAGACAGCGCTTGTTTTTGGATTAACTTGCTTAGGATTACTCGGTCTTTATTTTACTAAATATTAACCCAACTATTAAGAGAACTAATGCCCATAAGTGCTTGGCCATAAAGCCAACTACTTTGCTTGCAGTAGACAAAAGCCAGCTGACGATACTCCCTAATATACTTGGCAAAGAGTCTATAGCTTTACCGGCTAATTTTTTTAATAAACTCGCAAGATGATCAAGTTGTTTTTTTACCCATGATTTATCAGGCGGCGATGGAGGCGATGGTGGTGGAGGCACTGGACTTTGACCGCCGCCGCCTGTAATAGCCAACACCAGCGTACTTATTGCAAATCCTAAGGCTGTTATAACGCTTGCTAATGTGACTCCCTGCTCTCTAAACAGCGTTCGTATTCGTTCTGCTAGCGTTGTGTTTTCATATAAATTTGTTTGGATAGTTTTCTCTTACTTCGCTTACTTGAGTTTGTAATTGTTCTCGGTTAGTATTCAACATTTCTAGTCTAGCTAATCTTTCTATATTAAGGTCATCTAGTCTTTGTTCTATTCTTTCTTTAATCTCAGGCCCTAAGTTGGCGTCGTCAGCATCAGCAAGTTTTTCTTTTTCTTTTTCTATACGCTCCTTTAGTTCAGTCAGTTTTGCTGAATTGTTTAATAATTCCCCATTGATGGTTCTTAAAGCACGATCAAGGGCTAATAATTCTCTCTCAGGTAGCTGTGGTTCGCTTATAGTTTGTAATGCTGCTTTTTCTTCTTCAGTGAGTTCTGCTCCTATTGCATTTATTATTTCGACTGTTGTTTGACTTAAATCTTCATGTGGCGTGTTTTGTATTTGGTTAACTGTTGGGAGTTTTTGTTGTATGTTTTGAAGTTTAGCAACTTCATCCCCATCTAATTTTGATTTAGTAAAGCCAAGGCGATTCCGCTCGCTCGCACTGAGCCTTTGTCTAATTGTATTTATGCCTACAAACTTTGATGGGTCTCGCTTAGTTGTAAGCGGAACACGTTCTCCTTTGTCGTTTTTCACATACAAATGGTTATCTTTTAGTTCAAAATCATCAGGGTATATAGTTTCGGGAGGTCCTAGTCCTAAACTTTGGTATAATGATCTGACCTTACTTTCTGTTAATTCACGCCTTTGCTGCCCTTCTACTAATTCATCATGCAATGAGAGCCCCGAGCGATGTTGTACCAAAGGAGTCATTTCACTCATGTCGTCTCCAGGATCTAAAACATCATAATCTTCTTCACCTCCAATGCCTGCCATGTTTTTAAATAATTAACTTTTTATTTTGTTTTATAAAAAAATGTCACAAGCATATGGCTCGATTCTTGACCCGCATAGAAGACTGAAAGAACCCTTTGGAGTGAAGGGAAATAAGCGGAATATTACTGTTCCAAATAATCCATCTACTATTGATTCAGATCAAATTCTTACTGTTAAATTTCCAGACCTAGGAGCGGATGAAGTGATTGTGCCAGGCTCTGCGCGTCTTACTTTCAAAATATAACTCGCTTCAACAACAGACCCAAACAGGACAGTTGTGCAGAATCTGGGGCGGGCAATCGTTAAGAAAATTTCTATAAAACTTGAGGGGCAAGAAATATTTTCTTTACACAATGCAGACATATTTTTAACCTATTCTGATCTATGGCTAACCGGGAATGAAAGGGCCGATCTTGCGTTTCAAGGAATTGAAAATGAAGATGCACTAAAAACATAGAATAGGCGCTGAAGATGCTAAAGACGGCAAAAGGTATGTAGCTGTAAGTTATGCGTATGGTAATCGCTTTTTCATACCCCTAGATTTGAGTTGTTAAAAGCGCATGCCCCATACTTTCAAGGAGCATTAAAAGACAGATTGTCATATGAACTAACTTTTAATGACTACAAACATGTTATTATATCTACAGACACCGAAGCAAAGTACAGCATTTCTGACATCGCGTTAGAGTTTGACGTTGTTAGCAATCCTAACTTAGCGAGGCTGATTCAGCAGCAATATCAGTCAAAATTGGCAATATATTACGAAAGAGTGATTCATCATACAACATATCCTAAAAGCAAGGCAGACACTATATGGAATTTTAGTTTTAGTGCCACAGCAAGATCGCTTAAAGGTATTTATTGCTGTGTGAAAATGAAGAACCATTCAAAAGACAAACTGAAAATTTGTTAATCCTAAAATAACGAAAGTGCAATGTACAATTGAGGGTAGTCCTAACCAATCTACGCTAGCGGGCTTAAACCTTATCAGCATTTTGATGAAATAAGAAAACTGTTTGGAGGCGGGAGGTGTAGAAATCCAACAGTTGACCTTGTGTCTAAAGATCTACATCTTCACAGTGTTAGACTTGATCATTATTTAACAACGAAATACGGTTTATGGATTGACCTAAGTCAACGGAGGATAATCAGTTACATGGAAGCGGAGAACTGTTAGAGACGTAATAAACATTCAAATTGATAAAGAAAAAGAGGCCGATAAACCACTTTATGTGTATTTGTTTTTAATATATGATGCGCAGCTAAAATATTGAAGATAACAGATTAAAAGATATACATTACTAAATTATTTTTTTATTTTTAAAAAAGCATGTCTGTTCAGCATTATCCAAAAGTACCTACAGCACCAGAGCCGCCAAAAGAAGGATAGTAGAAAACCCTGACAAAAAAACCTTCAGATTAACAAACATTACCAAATGCAGCAAGTACTAGAGCAGGACCTTTCAAAATACAGCAAAGCCAAACGAAGGTATTCTGCTGCCTTTAATGCTGTTACCTATGTTAATACTGAGATAAGATAA
This sequence comes from Conus ventricosus, assembly GCA_018398815.1. NCBI lineage: Eukaryota > Metazoa > Mollusca > Gastropoda > Neogastropoda > Conidae > Conus > Conus ventricosus. The sequence continues at coordinate 30,862 of JAFLJL010019059.1, forward strand.
TGTTGCTTATAGCCCAGCCGACCGTAAAGGGCCATATCAGGGCTGTCACCACGTTAAAATCAACTCACCAGTCATAAAAAAAAAAAAAAAAAAAAAAAAAACACTTTCATACATCTCATTAAATGACATCGTCTACAAATGCACCAGAAACTTTGTTAAAAAATCTTTCTTCCGTAAAATCTTAAACCAGATGAAAAATATTAATCTCTCTCAAAAACTCAAGGATCACATCAGGCGGGACATCCCTGAACAGGATCTTCATGGACTCCGCTGTAAAATGTTTGTCTCACATCGTGCAAGTCCCAACACTCTAAAAGAACATGTTTCATTGTGAGTGGCGCATGACATGGAATGCACCACGGAGCTTCTTCACTCTTTAAAGGTAAGCATGGTAAATATACGAATGGCCGGTGTGCAGCCGGCACAGAACCGTTTCCTCTTTACGACCTCCCGACGTGGATGGGAGGAAGTCCTTAAGGTTTGGACGGATCTGAAAGAGTTTGTTACTCGTCTGTGTGTTCCAATCCTCCTGCCTGGAGCATCGACTATTAGTGCTGTATCAGCAGGAACAAGTGTAGGTCTCTTAGCAACAGGCGTTGGTGCACCGGCAACTTTACCACTAGGCGGTTTGTCTTTAGCTCTTGGCCTGTGTTCATTAGCTGTAAGTGCTGCTAGCAAAAAATTAAAAACTAAACTCCAAAAGCACACAGCTATGGTTCAACTAATAACAGCTAAACTTAGTTCCTTCAAACTGATAATAAATAAAGCACTGGCTGACTCAAACATCACGGATGAAGAATTTAGACGTTTACAGGCCGATTTTGATGACTACAAAAGACAAAAGTTTGATCTTCAAAGAAAGGCAAGGACAAGTTTTTCTCAACAGCCAGACACCGAGCAGATAAAAAAGGAATGTTTAAAAAAAGTAGACGAAACATTAAACTCTGTTCTAAACAGCTCACATTAACAACGCCAAAGGGTGTTTATACTTTAGTTTATGAGTCCAAGCATAAAAAGACCGTTGATATTGATTCTGATTAAGACGACTTTGGGAGTCGATGTATTTTTTTTGATTTAAATAAATAGTTTGAGTTAGAAAAGAAACTCAGCATGGATAAGATATATGAAGGTCCAGACGAATTGTTTGAAGCAATGCGTAAGGAAGAAGATTTATCAAAGCTTTAAATGATATCAGTCTAGATGTCATTGATCCAGCAAACGTACGGGCAAGTGTTGGTCATGCTATTTCTCAAGTTCCAGGTAAACTAACAATAGACCCGCCAGTTAAAGTAATGTTAGCTGTTTTAATCGACTATGTAACAATAAATGAAGAAAATCTAGAAGTCTGGGTCTCAACTAAACAACAGACTATTCTTTCTCATAATGACTTAACACCTGGTTGGGCAGACGAACTGCTTACACAGTTTGATGTGGCCGCCGAAGAAGCCAAAATGAGAGGCTCTGGTTGGTCAGAGGGCGAAGTCTTAGAGATCAGATTAAAACAGGCTAAGTATGCGCCGATTGTTGGCAAGTCTTACATTCCACTACCTCCGGCATTAGTCGCAAAAAGAGCAGTTCTAAACATAAAGAATTCAGACAACAAATGTTTTATGTGGTGTGTTCTCGCAAGGCTGCATCACGTCGGCAAAAACGCAGAGAGAGTGTCTAACTATCACCCTTACATCAATGATCTTAACTTTAGTGGAATATCCTTTCCTGTCAGTATAGACCAAATTGATCAGTTTGAAGAACAAAACAAACCAATAACTGTTAATGTCTACACATGGGATGAGGAAACACATCTACTGCCCATTAAAGTGTCTAAAAACAGCCCAACAATAGGTGATCCAGACAAAAATCATGTTGACTTACTACTGATGTTTTCACCAGCGGGGCTGCCACATTACACATTGATACGCACAATGAGTAGATTATTGGCGCATGCTTCAAAGCATAAAAATAAACAAGAATTCTGCAGAAAATGTTTAACAAGAATTCCATCTGTTCCAGCCGCAAGCGAACATAAGAAACATTGTATCGGCCCAGTTGACTGTAATACAGAACTAATTACGCCCCCAGAAGGCAGTAAAGTTAGTTTTAAGAACTGGAAACGGATGCAAACGAGCCCATATGTTGTTTACGCAGACTTTGAATCACTCATTGTTCCTTATGAAGGGCCAACCCCACAGAGACTTCCTAAAACAGCCATAGTGAGTAATCACCAGATTTGTTCATTTGCCTTCATTATTGTCAGGTCGGATGGCGCCCATTCAGCACCAGAATTGTATAGAGGGCCAAATGCTGCAGAATACTTCTTAGAACGCATGCAGAAAGTGCGTAATGCCTGTTCTAATAATCTAAACTTATCTGAAATCATAATGACGCCTGAAGACCAAGAACAGTATGACTTAGCCACTCACTGTTGGATTTGTGGTTTAGAACTAATGTCTAACAGTGAAGAAGCAAATCCGACAGTAAGAGACCATGATCACATTAGTGGAAAGTTCAGAGGAGCAGCACACAGTAAATGCAATCTTCAACTAAACTTTAAACCTAAGACATGGAAGCTGCCTATATTCTTTCACAACTTGCGAGGTTACGACTCTCACCTTATAATGCAAGCAGTAAACAATGCCTTCAAGGTAACATGCATTGCACAGTCATCAGAAAAGTACATGTGTTTCACTTTAAATAACATGTCTTTTTATGACTCTATGCAACACATGATGGGATCATTAGAGTCGTTGGCTATGTCCTTAAAGTCCTGCCCAATAACGGAAGAATATTTTGACCCAACCCTTGTTAGCATGAACAGTTGGGAAAGGTTTGACGAAGACTCACTTCCTCCTAAAGGCGCATTCTTTTCTAGTCTTAGAGGAAAGGACATCAGTGATTCTGATTACCAGCATGCTCAAGACGCATGGCAGAAGTTAGAGTGTAAAACGATGGGAGACTATCATGATTCATACTTGATGGCTGACGTTTGTTTGTTGGCGGACATTTTTGAAAATTACAGAAAGACCTGCATGAAACATTATAGCCTGGATCCCGCGCATTACATTCTGCGCCCGGGATGAGTTGGGATGCTTTCTTAAAGTTTACTGGAGTACAGATTGATTTATTGTCTGATTTACCAATGATTCAGATGATTGAAAACGGATTGCGTGGAGGAATTAGTATGGCGTCGCATCATTACTGTAAAGCAAACAACAAATACCTAGATGATTATGATCCAAGTAAAAGGTCTAACTATCTCATGTATTTAGATGCAAACAATCTGTATGGATGGGCTATGGCGCAATCACTTCCATTACGCAACTTTAAAATGTACACAGACGACGGTACGAATAATATTCAAAAGGCATTAAAGTGGTTGAGCAGTTTGACGCCGGGTCAACAGCGTGGCTTCATTCTAGAAGTTGACTTAGAATATCCTCATGAACTCCATGACCTACATAATGACTATCCATTAGCAGCAGAAAGCCTAAAGATGAATCCAACAGAGCCACCTAAACTTGTGCCTAATCTTCGAAGCAAAAAAAAATATGTCTGTCATTACAGACTTCTACAATTTTATATTAAGACATGGTTTGAAGTTGACAGCTGTTCATCGTATAATTGCTTTTGATCAAGAACAGTTCATGAAACCATACATCATGAAGAACACCGATCTTAGAACTAAATCCACAGATGCTTCAGAAAAAGACTTTTTCAAGCTGATGAACAACAGCTGTTTTGGAAAGACTATGGAAAATCCGCACAAACGCAAAGATGTCAGATTGGTCACCAGAGAGAACGAAGCAATTAAGCTGACTTCAAAACCTAATTATCAGGACTTTAGAAGATTTCATGATCAGCTTTTTGGCATAATAATGAAAAAAAAGAAAGTCAAATTAGACAAGCCTGTATTTATTGGGTTTACTGTTTTAGAATTATCAAAGCTTTTGATGTTAGAATTTCTTTATGACTACTTTAATCCCTTGTATCCAGAGTCCAAAGTACTTTACACAGATACAGATAGTTTTGTTATAGATATCCCTACTGAAGACATCTATAAAGACATGGAAATAGAAGTAGCGAAAGGGCATGCGGGATGGTATGACACATCTGATTACCCTAAAGATTCGCCTTTGCATTCAATTACTAACAAGAAGGTTTTAGGAAAGATGAAGGATGAATTATCTGGACAGGTGATCAAGGAGTTTGTTGGGTTAAGGTAAAAAATGTACAGTATTTCGAGCCAGGAGAAAACTATCAAAAAAGCAAAGGGAATATCTCGCAGTGTTGTGCAGTCAAACATATCGCATGACAACTACAAGGAAGCGTTGTTCAATAAACATACTTTTCATCATGACAACGTAAAACTGCGATCTAATCTACATGAGGTCAACACAACGGTTGTAACAAGTCATTAGATAGAACAAACACAAAACGTGTGTTTGTTATTCCAGAGTTTTCATTTGCAATCGGGCATTGGAGAACGACATAATTATATATCTTCTTCGGGTATATATTCGGGTCCATATTTTTCATCAACTTTATCTATAAAATCAATCATATCATCCTCCAATTCATTCAAAATTTTTCTCATGTTTGCTTGATGCGCTCGAATTTTTTTTTATTATTTCAAGATATTCTTTATCCCATTTTTGATAGTCAAAATTTGGGATTTTGGGTTGTAGGTGATCTGGATGGTTTAGCATGTGCTGATGAGTCCTCGCAAGTGTTGCCCTAATAGCAGAATTCAAATCATATGATTCCCGAATCAATTCCAAGGTCTTTTTATTTATCATTCTTGTTTCATTCTGCGCTTCCTTCTGAGCTTCCATCTTAAACTCAAATATATTTACGTAAATTAATTAAGCGGAACTGTGTCTGGTGGGATTATCTGCAGTTCTTCCTTCACAAAAGATCTTTGAGGAGCTGGTTGTTTTGTTGTGTCAGTTTCTCGTAGATAATACACGGCGGATTCATTTTTACAATTCTTTTTATTTCATATGGATCGACACTCCAAACTGGATCGGTTGCCCTGATGCGAGTGTCCCCTTCTGCTTCCCCCGGTAAATAAAGGTACCTTACTTTCAAACCAAACGGCAATAGTTTGCCGGATGAACTGGAGTCTCCGTCAACAACATTTATTGTTTGTTTTTTGATTGCATGTACTGGTTTTAGCCCTGTTAATTTAAATTCTTCATTATTCATTGCACGTAGAACTGAGGGCAGTCGTCTAACCCATTCTGTGTTGCGAGAATTGTCAATCAGCTCTCTGTGATACTGGTAGGAAAAAAGTCTTTCGGATAACTGTTTGTTAAAGTTTTCAACTAAAGCCTGTGATCTGTGAACTCCCGGAATGCCTCTTTTAATGGTAACTTTATGTTTCAACAATAATTGATTCACTTGGCCTTTAAATTCTTTTCCATCATCAACTTGGATCATGCGAGGGTAAGTTAAAGGGCCTCGTTGGTATATCAGTTGTATAGCAACAGCAACAGCAGAAGCACTCTTTTGTGTTAATGGTTCCGCATCTTTGTATCTTGAAGCTACGTCAATGACTGTAAGTGCGTACTTAAATCTTTTTCGTCTAATCGTATCATGGGGTAAATATAGAAGATCCATTTGATGGGTGTCGTTTGGTGTTGTATTCACAAAGTGTGGTCTCTGTATTTGTCTAGGTGCAGGTAAATAAATTTGCCAAATCGCTTGTTTAGATAACCATTCTTTTGCTGTTTGTTCACTGACTCCCGCTGCTTGGCTTAGCTTTTTAATTGCCGTTATTCCCTTCCAATATCCTTTTGGCGAATAATAGATTTTGTTCATTTTTATTCAGCCAATATTATGTGCAACAAAATACACAACGGTCATACCAAAGGCAATAAACGCGATTTCTTGCATCTTTTGTTTTTCTGATGGCTGATAAAAGTCACTGAATTTTGGCGGGGGCAATGTCTCGATTGGTTTGCCTGTTACAAGATAATATTCTTTTATCGCTTGATCAACGTCTTTAAATGTGTAAGCTGCATGTCCCTGAACCCTGTCATCAATGAACCCTGCACCCCTGACCCCTGACCTGACCTCTGACCTGACCTCCCGTTTGCGACAGGCAGGAATTGGATTTGCCTTGCCCCGAAGGAGACTCAAACGTGGAGGAAGACGGAAGCGGAGAACTATTTCAATCATTGTTTCTCCTCATTCATCCACTGAGAAACAAAACACCACAGACCGACTGTCTTCCGTCAACACTGAATGCTGCGATGGGGAATTCCCGGTCGACGCCACTCCCCCCTCACACACCAGAGACGTCAGCCACCGTCATCGTGGTCGTCAGACGGCACCATGCGGACCTGCTGGCACCACCCCAACTACACGATCTCCGGCCACCCGCCACTGCTCTACTAAAAGACGTCTAGAGAATGGACATTTACAGAAAGGAAACTTAATCGAAATTCGACCGAACAGTTCTTGCCATGTGTCTCAATGTATAAAACTCTGTTTGTTCAATGCCCAGTCTATCGGGAAAAAACTGAAAAGAGCAGCAATTTCTGACTTTATCATTGAAAATGATGTTGACTTCATGTTTCTTACGGAGTCTTGGTTAAAAACGCATGGTGACGAGTCCAAGTGTGCCGACATCACCCCCACAGGTTACGCGATGAAATCCTTTCCTCGTGTTTCACATGGTGGTGGTCTGGCTATCATCTTTAGAGAGTCTTACAACACATGTGTTACTATTACAAATTCTTTTCCATTTGCGCATGATAGTTTCGAACTTGTTGTCATGTCACTGTCGCTGTCACAATTACACATTAACTTCTGTTTGTTGTACCGCCCCCCTCCAAGCAAAACCAATAGGATGACTGATGCCCTCTTTCACCAACAGTTTCCAGACTTTCTCGCCTATTGCAACGTGAGCAGGGGAAAGTCTGTCATCCTAGGGGATTTTAATTTTCATTGCGACGTAGAGCAACAGGTAACCAGGTTGAAAGACATGTTTACACAGTTCGATCTGGTACAGCGTGTGACTGAACCCACACACAGGTCAGGTCATATCATTGACTGGGTTGTTGACAGTCAGTCTGACCCCCTTGTTCAGTCGACTAGTGTCTCCCACTACCTCACCTCTGATCACATGTCAGTTGTTTGTGAACTTAATATTAAAAAGCCTGTATTCCCCTCCACAGTAGTTCAGCGCAGGAATATTCGTGCCATTGACAGATCATCGTTTAGGTCTGATCTTGAGAATACTCTGTCCGACACCCGTGACATTACAGTCAGTGATTATAACACACGTCTCAGTACATTGCTTGATACACATGCCCCAGAGACCCCTAAACATGTGCCCACCAACAAGAAAGCTAAACCGTGGTTCACTCCAGTGCTGCATGAAGCCAAGCGTGCTCGTCGATGTGCGGAGCGTGCCTGGCGGAAGACTGGTCTCATAGTACACAAGCAGATTTTCACACATAAGAAGGATGAGGTAAACTGCTTACTTCTTGAAGCAAACAAGATTTCTATTCTTCCAAAATCAATGCAAGTCAGACTTGTAAAGAACTGTTTGCGATTACTAACTCTCTGCTGGGAAAGATCAACACGTCCCCCCTCCCTAGCAACATTCCTCATACCGAACTTGCCCAATCTTTCAGCGACTTTTTCAACAGCAAAATCCAATTAATCAGACAGAACATTGACAGCATGCAGACTTCTCATGTTCCCACAACCTGTCCTGATGTTGAAACACCCCTTGCTTTCTTTTCACCAGTGTCTGAAGACACAGTGAGTAAGATCCTGAAAGACATGCCCCACAAAACCTGTGAACTGGATCCGATACCCACGTCACTTCTGTTTGAGAATTCGGATCTCTTCATTCCCGTTCTTACCCGCCTTGTCAATGAGTCTGTTCAGTCTGGTGACTTTCCAAAGGAACACAAGCTCGCTCTTGTTAGGCCTTTACTGAAAAAGGCTGGTATGGACCCAAATCAGCTGAAAAACTACCGTCCAGTCTCAAATCTTCCCTTTGTTTCCAAACTCATAGAGAGAGTTGTTCTCTCACAGCTCCTATCCCATCTCGAGATTAACTGTCTTCAAAATCCCTTTCAGTCTGCCTATCGTGCTGGTCACAGTACTGAAACTGCTCTTCTTCGTGTGTAAATGATCTCCTTGTTGCTGCCGATGAACAAAAGGTCTCTATCCTTGCTCTACTCGATCTATCCGCTGCTTTCGACACAATTGATCACTCCATTCTTGTGCAACGTCTGCAGCACTATTTCGGGGTTACAGGAACAGCCCTTCAATGGTTCAAGTCATACTGTCAGATAGACACCAGTCAGTCGTTGTCAACAACGTCAGATCTCGTTTAGCCAAGCTGAAATCTGGGGTTCCACAGGGCTCCGTCCTTGGACCTGTACTCTTTGTAATGTACACGCATCCTCTTTCTCAGATCCTTGAAACTCACTCCTGTCCTCACCAGATGTTTGCCGACGACACCCAGCTAAGACGCTCGGGGAATGCCTCTGAGCTTGACCAAATGAAGGGCGAATTGTCTGAATGTGTGTCCGTCGTTCGGACTGGATGGCTGAAAACAAACTTCAGCTAAACCACGACAAAACTGAAGCCTTGCTGTTCAGTTTACCAGCAGCAAAAACACCCGCTCTTTCTGTAAATTCTTCACTTCTGATCTGCAGTACTGTTATTCCCTTCTCAGAAAAGGTTAAAAACCTTGGTGTCTTTATCGACAGCGATCTTGATATGAAGGCACAGGTGAACCATGTCTGTAAAATATGCTTTCTGGAAATTAGACGTATAGGTACTATCCGACATCTCCTTACCACTGAAGCAACCAAAACTCTCACCACTTCTCTCGTGCTTTCGCGTCTCGATTACTGTAATTCTCTACTAGCAGGCCTTCCGACTACCTCACCAAAAAACTTCAGCACGTTCAAAACTGTGCTGCTAGACTAATCCTCAAAGCTCCCTTCAAAGAACACCCTCAACTATTATTATGCAGACTTCACTGGTTGCCGGTCAAAGCCAGGGTGACATATAAAATCGCATGCCTCTGTTTCAATGCTGTTAAATCTGGAACTCCAGCCTATCTGTCTGACCTTCTAAACTTATACTGCCCAGCTAGAACCCTTCGCTCGTCTTCTGACTCGTTGCTCCTGGTTCCTCCCAGATTCAAATGCAAAAGAAGGGGGATCCTTCTCCTTCCTGGCTCCTAAAACTTGGAATTCTCTTCCACACGACATCAGGCACTGTGACTCTTTTCCAGTCTTTAAAACGAAACTAAAAACTCATCTTTTTACAGTCTATTTCGGCTGATAATTCAAAAGTCCCGGTCATACACAGATGTCAGTTTGTGTGAGTGTGTGTGTGCGAGGTGTGCGTGAGTGGTTGTGCGTGTCTGTTTTCCCGTGTGTGCTGTGCGTATCTGCTTCCCCGTGCCTGAGTATGCGGTTTGTGTGCATGTGTGTGTGTGTGTGTGTGTGTGTGTGTGTGTGTGTGTGTGCGTGTGTGTGTGTGTGTGTGTGCGTGCGCGCGTGTGCGCGTGCGTGCGTGCGTGTTTTCGTTAGTCCTTGTATTGTAAAGCGCTTAGAGCTAATTTAGGATTTGCGCTATAGAAATATTCATTATTATTATTATTATTTTCAGTTTGTTATTAATAAAATCTAACTGCTCAATTCTCTGCTTTTCATAGGTGTCTTGTGCAGCTGCTAGTTGCTCCACAGCTTTGTTATGTCTTTTTCTCTCGCCGTCATCCCGCAGTTTACTAAATGCGTAATTACTTCCGCTAAAAGCAAGCGCATTCACCACTGCACCACCTATCATCATTACGAGTGAAGCCATTTTTTATAAATGTATTTTTTTTACATATTGATACTGTCTGGAATTATTCCTTGCTTAACTAGAAAATCTTTCGTAGCAAATGAAGCTGCAATAATAGCAATCAGCTCCCCCGAAGTCGGAGTGTGGCTGCCCATGTGGCGGGGTAATCAAAACGGTCACACACGTAATGTTCTCATCCCCAGCTGATGCATTTGTACCATAGTGTTCAAGTACTTCGGCTGTTTGGATGATCCCTGGAGTCTTTTAGCCAGGGTACGACAACAACAACAACAACATAGCAATCAGCTTTGCTGAGTCTTCAAAGTCTAGTTTGCCAAGATCTGCTGGTTTAATTTTTAACAGGCTTTTACCAAGCATTGTGTATCCTACACTTAGGCCTCCAATAACAGCAGAATGGTATACAAGGTTGGTAACAGTTTTTTCGGTGCTCATTTTAAAATAAAATAATAATTATATTTAGTAATAAAACATGAACCCCGATGATCTACTAGAGCTACAGAGCGACCTAAACCGTCTTGGACTTACAAATGAAGAAGTTGATGACCAAGCTATTATGCCCAAAAAGGAGAGGCTGTATTCTTTGGCGGCGTGTGGAAAAACAAAACAGTTCTCGGAACTGATTCAGCATAGAACAGATTCAACAGATGTCGCCACAAGACATTGTAAAGTATCACAACAGTATGAAGCGCAGCTGGGGTCGAGAATGGTAAAAAGTGTCGGGCAAACGGCTCTTAGTTTGTACACTAAACTAGTAGGTCGATTTGTTCCCATTGATTCTGAACAAGATTTTATGTATGATTTAACGCAGGATCCAGTTTTAACAAAGACATTAGAGTCTCTAGGCTGTGATCTATATTACAGATTTGGAACATTGTTATCGCCATTAATCATGGGATTAATTACATTTAATCATATAGATTTTATTTCCCTTCAAAATGAACGAGCCAGAAAATCAGCAGAATCAGGAAACATTGAATCAGGAAACATTGAATCAGAAAACATTGAATCAAGTGGAGAATATAACCAGTAAAAAACCTCATCCTGGGCGTGTTGCAGCAGGAAAAAGATTAGCAGAGTGGAACAAACAAACAAAATTAAAATTACAAGCACCTAATATAATTCATAATGAAAAGTGCTAGAGCCGCAGCCAGTTGTTTCAACGCCGGCTATAAAAACACCAGAGTCGCCTACACCACCAAAGTCTTCATGGAATTTTCTTAAAGGTGTCATTTTAGGCAGCATTGTTGCTGGGGGTGGTTATTACGGTTATAAAATATATAAACAAAGGCAACACAAACCGAAGCAGCCAAAAAAATCTCAACCACTAAATATAGAAGCTGAACAAAAAAAACATGCCAGAACCGCCAACAAAAAAAGCTCATTTTGATCCATTTCTAATGCAATAATATTTTAAAGAACTTAATTTTAAAATTTTTTGTTTTTTTTTGATAAAAATAGATCATGGCGGATTATTATTTGTTTAAAATGATGGAGTCAATAAATAAAGACATGGAGTCTTAAAAGACATTTCCATAGACCAGAATTGTAATCAATGCGGTTGCTTAGGATGTAAGAACTTCATTAAGATCTATGCTGACCGATCTCGCGCAGAGAACGCCGAGCAAGATATTCTCGACGATGACGCGTTTTTTGAGGCGTGTGTGTACTATATTAGACATCTACTATTTAAGACAAAAACATAGATTGTATTGTTTTTTTGATAATTATAAGATAACTTGAATAAGAACTTAGTTGTACTTAAAATAAGAACTTAGTTGTACTTAAAGGAGACTTAATTACAATCTTGAGGTGCTTAAGTAAGAACTTGAGGTGATTTGGGGGGATGACTTGAGTAAGAACTTAGAATGACTTGGGGTGACTTGAGGATGACTTGAGTAAAAAACTTAAAAGTGACTTGAGTAAGAACTTAAGGGATGACTTGAGTAAGAACTTAGAAGTAACTTGATAAGAACTTTGAAGTGACTTGAGTAAAACTTGGGGTGTGGCGTCGTCTGTCCTGTCTGCTGTCCTCTCTTCGTCTCCTCCCCGTCAACCTGTCCATCAGAATGACTGCTCTATGTCTGTCTGTCCGTCCGTCCTATAAACCTGCCTGTCAACCTGCTTGTCCGTTACCTGTCTCTCTATTCGCTGGTCTGCCTACCTGTCGTCTGTTCGTCCGTCCATCTACCAGTCTGTCTTTCGTTTTTGTCCCTTTTCCCTGCTTACTTACAATGATATTCGTTGCCATATCTGTCTAACTGTCGTTTTGTTCCCACGTTTTTTTCATCCTGTTTGCCTATCGTTGGTCCATTTTTTCTGCATTAGTTTATTCTATTTGTCCATTTTCTTTCAACACGTATGTATATCTGTTGTCATATGTCTGTCTGTCTGTCTTCTAATCGTCAATTTTCCAGCCTGTAAAGACTGTCAACTCCGTTTTGTATTTCAGAAGTTCTCTACGTCTGTTCGTAAGTTGTCAACCTGTCTGTCCTATCCGTTCGTCCGGCGTCTCCCTGTCTGTTTTATCTGTTCGTCCGTCTGTATGTTTGTTTGTCTACCTATTTGTCCTTCTGTTTACTAATCTGGTTTGCATGCGGGCAGAAATGATTAGCTTTGCTCGGACACACGATCCCCACCCCACGGAGCTTGCAGTCATCTAAAATTTCTAGTATCACAGTTGCTACACAACCGCTCTGTCTGTTACTGCCTGGCACACCTGATACGCCTTTAAATTTAAAGTCTCGACCAAGTCTTACATGAAATTAGGGCCCGACAACAGTAGGATTCGACTTTGGTTTTAACACTGTCATGCCCAGTTGAATCTTCCTGTCACAAAAGTTTTCGAAAAACAAGAAGCGTGACAAAGATTGCTCTGACCGTGACAGGAAGTTAAGAGAAAGTCGGAAAAGGAAGGCATATGTATGCAATATGTGTGCAAAGGGGGGAAAAAAACCGGTCACCCGATGTTTCATCCCCACTGATGCTTGTACCATAGTGTTCAAGTCTTCGCTGTTTGGATGTCCCTGGAGTCTTTTAGCCAGGTACGACAACAACAACAACAACATAGCAATCAGCTTTGCTGAGTCTTCAAAGTCTAGTTTGCCAAGATCTGCTGGTTTAATTTTTAACAGGCTTTTACCAAGCATTGTGTATCCTACACTTAGGCCTCCAATAACAGCAGAATGGTATACAAGGTTGGTAACAGTTTTTTCGGTGCTCATTTTAAAATAAAATAATAATTATATTTAGTAATAAAACATGAACCCCGATGATCTACTAGAGCTACAGAGCGACCTAAACCGTCTTGGACTTACAAATGAAGAAGTTGATGACCAAGCTATTATGCCCAAAAAGGAGAGGCTGTATTCTTTGGCGGCGTGTGGAAAAACAAAACAGTTCCTCGGAACTGATTCAGCATAGAACAGATTCAACAGATGTCGCCACAAGACATTGTAAAGTATCACAACAGTATGAAGCGCAGCTGGGGTCGAGAATGGTAAAAAGTGTCGGGCAAACGGCTCTTAGTTTGTACACTAAACTAGTAGGTCGATTTGTTCCCATTGATTCTGAACAAGATTTTATGTATGATTTAACGCAGGATCCAGTTTAACAAAGACATTAGAGTCTCTAGGCTGTGATCTATATTACAGATTTGGAACATTGTTATCGCCATTAATCATGGGATTAATTACATTTAATCATATAGATTTTATTTCCCTTCAAAATGAACGAGCCAGAAAATCAGCAGAATCAGGAAACATTGAATCAGGAAACATTGAATCAGAAAACATTGAATCAAGTGGAGAATATAACCAGTAAAAACCTCATCCTGGGCGTGGTTGCAGCAGAAAAAGATTAGCAGAGTGGAACAAACAAACAAAATTAAAATTACAAGCACCTAATATAATTCATAATGAAAAAGTGCTAGAGCCGCAGCCAGTTGTTTCAACGCCGGCTATAAAAACACCAGAGTCGCCTACACCACCAAAGTCTTCATGGAATTTTCTTAAAGGTGTCATTTTAGGCAGCATTGTTGCTGGGGGTGGTTATTACGGTTATAAAATATATAAACAAAGGCAACACAAACCGAAGCAGCCAAAAAAATCTCAACACTAAATATAGAAGCTGAACAAAAAAACATGCCAGAACCGCCAACAAAAAAAGCTCATTTTGATCCATTTCTAATGCAATAATTTTTTTAAGAACTTAATTTTAAAATTTTTTGTTTTTTTTGATAAAAATAGATCATGGCGGATTATTATTTGTTTAAAATGATGAGTCAATAAATAAAGACATGGAGTCTATAAAAGACATTTCCATAGACCAGAATTGTAATCAATGCGGTTGCTTAGGATGTAAGAACTCATTAAGATCTATGCTGACCGATCTCGCGCAGAGAACGCCGAGCAAGATATTCTCGACGATGACGCGTTTTTTGAGGCGTGTGTGTACTATATTAGACATCTACTATTTAAGACAAAACTATGATTGTATTGTTTTTTTGATAATTATAAGATAACTTGAATAAGAACTTAGTTGTACTTAAAATAAGAACTTAGTTGTACTTAAAGGATGACTTAATTACAATCTTGAGGTGACTTAAGTAAGAACTTGAGGTGACTTGGGGGATGACTTGAGTAAGAACTTAGAAGTGACTTGGGGTGACTTGAGGATGACTTGAGTAAGAACTTAAAAGTGACTTGAGTAAGAACTTAAGGATGACTTGAGTAAGAACTTAGAAGTAACTTGAGTAAGAACTTTGAAGTGACTTGAGTAAGAACTTGAGTGTGGTGCGTCGTCTGTCTGTCTGTCTGTCCTCTCTTCGTCTCCCCGTCAACCTGTCCATCAGAATGACTGCTCGTATGTCTGTCTGTCCGTCCGTCCTATACCTGCCTGTCAACCTGCTTGTCCGTCTACCTGTCTCTCTATTCGCTGGTCTGCCTACCTGTCGGTCTGTTCGTCCGTCCATCTACCAGTCTGTCTTTCGTCTTGTCCCTTTTCCCTGCTTACTTACAATGATATTCGTTGCCATATCTGTCTAACTGTCGTTTTGTTCCTACGTTTTTTTCATCCTGTTTGCCTATCTGTTGGTCCATTTTTTTCTGCATGTATGTCATTCTATTTGTCCATTTTCTTTCAACACGTATGTATATCTGTTTGTCAGTATGTCTGTCTGTCTGTCTTCTAATCGTCAATTTTCAGCCTGTATGACTGTCAACTCGTTTGTATTTCAGAAGTTCTCTACGTCTGTTCGTAAGTTGTCAACCTGTCTGTCTATCCGTTCGTCCGTGCGTCTCCCTGTCTGTTGATCTGTTCGTCCGTCTGTATGTTTGTTTGTCTACCTATTTGTCCTTCTGTTTACTAATCTGTGTTTGCATGCGGGCAGAAATGATTAGCTTTGCTCGGCACACGATCCCCACCCCACGGAGCTTGCAGTCATCTAATTACTAGTATCACAGTAGCTACACGAACCGCTCTGTCTGTTACTGCCTGGCACACCTGATACGCCTTGTAATTAATGTCTCGACCAAGTCTTACATGAAATTAGGCAGACAACAGTAGGATTCGACTTTGGTGTAACACTGTCATGCGCAGTTGAATCTTCCTGTCACGAAAAGTTTTCGAACACAAGAAGCGTGACAAGATTGCTCTGACCGTGACAGGAAGTTAAGAGAAAGTCGGACAGGAAAGGCATATGTATTGCAATATGTGGTGCAATGTTAGGTAAGTAGTAATGTTGCTAAGTTTAAAAAATGACGGAGTGCTTTGTTTGCCAGTGATATTTAAACCCTTGCGGCTAGGTTGTAGTCAAAAAAATGGAAACTGAAACTGCTACTACTGCTCCGCCTGAACAGCCTTCTACTTCTCAAGTGAAGATTAATCCATGCATTCATCGTGTTTATAATTATTTAGCAACTGTTGCAAATTCCCAGACAGTTTCAAAAACAAAACTAAGAGCAAAGATACATAAAAAACAAACTGAATTAGGAAAAATGAAAACAAATAGAAGGAAGATAAAAGAAAGACTGCGTTTGCAAACCGAACTCTTAACAACTGTTGAAATGGAAATTGATGAAGTAGAAAAGGAAGTCAAGGAGTTGAAAGCAACTTTAAAACAAGTGCAGGGAGGTGATTCATCTGACGAGTAGTCAACTCCCAGAGGATTCACAAGACATTTAAGGTAAGTTTATTATTATAATTTGTAGTTTTTAAAATTATAGCATGTATAAAATGATTGTTTTTGTGGCCTGTTTTTTCACTTCCCACATGTTTGTTTGTAGATAATCGTTATTTTTTTTGGTTATTGAAAGAGAATGTGTGATGGATTATCATTTTTAATTCATTGTTGAAGTCTTACTTGTCAGAGAACGTAAAAACACGGGTTCTAGGGTCAGCCCGTCCGAAAACTGGTTTGAACCGGAGTGAGTTAGAAGCCGCCTTTTGCTGTTCTCTAGGGTAACAAAATCTATTATGATTAAAAGTAATTAATCCCGCGATCACTGGCGACAATAATGTTCCAAATCTGTAATACAGATCACACCCTAGAGACTCTAATGACTTAGTTAAAACTGGATCCTGCGTTAAATCATACATAAAATCTTGTTCAGAATCAATGGGCGCAAATCTACTAACTAGTTTTAGTGTACAAACTAAGAACCGTTTGTCCTACACTTTTTACCATTCTTGATCCTAGTTGCGCTTCATACCTGTTGTGATACTTCAAAATGTCTTGTGGCGACATTTGTTGAATCTGTTCTATGCTGAATTCATTTCCGAGGTACTGTTTTGTTTTTCCACATGCTGCCAAAGAATACAGCCTTTCCTTTTTGGACATAATAGCTTGGTTATCAACTTGGTCATTCATAAGTTCAGGAAGGTTTAGGCTACCCTGTAGCTGTAGTAGATCATCGCTGTTCATGTTTTTTATTAATTATAATTATTTTATTTTTTAAAAATGAGCACCGAAAAAACTGTTACCAACCTTGTATACCATTCTGCTGTTATTGGGGCCTAAGTGTAGATACACAATGCTTGTAAAAGCCTGTTAAAAATAAAACCGGCAGATCTTGGCAAACTAGACTTTGAAGACTCAGCAAAGCTGATTGCTGTTATACAGCTTCATTTGCTACGAAAGATTTTCTATGTTAAGCAAGGAATAATTCCAGACAGTATCAATATGTAAAAAAAAATACATTTATAAAAATGGCTTCGCTCGTAATGATGATAGGTGGTGCTGTGGTTAATGCGCTTGCTTTTAGCGGAAGTAATTACGCGTTTAGTAAACTGCGGGATGACGGCGAGAGAAAAAGACATAACAAAGCTATGGAGCAACTAGCCGCAGCACAAGATCACTATGAAAAGCAGAGAATTGAGCAGTTGGATTTTATTAAACGACACCCTGAAAAAACAGGACATGCAGCTTACACATTTAAAGATGTTGATCAAGCAATAAAAGAGTATTATCTAGTAACGGGCAAACAATCGAGACATTGCCCCCACCAAAATTCAGCGACTTTATCAACCATCAGAAAAACAAAAGATGCAAGAATCGCGTTTATTGTCTTTGGCATGACCGTTGTGTATTTTGTTGCACATAAAATTGGCTGAATAAAAAATGAACAAAATCTATTATTCGCCAAAAGGATATTGGAAGGAATCACGGCAATCAAAAAGCTAAGCCAAGCGGCAGGAGTCAGTGAACAAACAGCAAAGGAATGGTTATCTAAACAAGCGATTTGGCAAATTTATTTACCAGCGCCTAAACGAATACAAAGACCACACTTTGTGAACACAATACCGAATGACACCCATCAAATGGACCTTCTATATTTACCCCATAGATACGATTAGACGAAAAAGATTTAGTACGCACTTACAGTCATTGACATAGCTTCAAGATACAAAGATGCGGAACCATTAACACAAAAGAGTGCTTCTGCTGTTGCTGTCGCTATACAACTGATATACCAACGAGGCCCGCTAACTTATCCTCGCATGATTCAAGTCGATGATGGAAAAGAATTTAAAGGCCAAGTGAATCAATTATTGTTAAAACATAGAGTTACCATTAAAAGAGCATTCCGGGAGTTCACAGATCACAGGCTTTGGTGAAAACTTTAACAAACAGTTAGCTGAAAGACTTTTCTCCTACCAGTATCACAGAGAGCTTATTGATAATTTCCGCAACACAGAATGGGTTAGAAGGCTGCCCTCAGTTCTACGTGCAATGAATAATGAAGAATTTAAAGGTCTAAAACCAGTACAAGCAATCAAAAAACAAACAATAAGTGCTGTTGAGGAGAGTCTTCATCCAGCAAACTATTACCATTTGGTTTGAAAGTAAGGTACCTTTATTTGCCGGAGAAGCAGAAGGGACACTCGCTTCAGGGCAACAATCCAGTTTGGAGTGTTGACCCATATGAAATAAAAAGAATTGTAAAATGAATCCGCCCGTGTATATTTATGAGAACTGACACAACAAACGACCAGCCCCTCAAAGATCTTTTGTGAAGGAAGAACTGCAAATAATCCCGCCAGACACAGTTCCGCTTTAACTGATTTACGTAAATATATTTGTGTTAAAATGGAAGCCCAAAAGAAAAACATGGAACGGAAGCAAGAATGATAAATGAAGAGAACTTGAAATTAATACGAGAATCATATGATACGTGTTCTGCTATTAAGGAATTAATACGAGAATCACATGTACGTATTCTGCTGTTAAAGAAACAATTACAAGGATTCATCGCACATGGCACTGCATCCAGATCGCCTACAGCCCAAAATTCCCAAATTTTGACTATCAAAAATGGGATAAAGAATATCTTGAAATAATAAAAAAAATTCGAATTTGTCTGAATTGGAGGATGATATGATTGATTTTCTAGATAAAGTTAATGAAAATATGGACCCGAATATATACCCCGAAGAAGATATAAATTATGCTGTTCTCCAATGCCCAATTGCATATGAAAACTCTGGATTAACAAATACTCTCGTTTTGTGTTTGTTCTATCTAATGACTTCTTTGTTACAACAGTTGTGTTGATCTCATGTAGATTAGATCGTAGTTTTACGTTGTCATGATGAAAAGTATGTTTATTGAACAATGCTTTTTGTAGTTGTCATGCGATATGTTTGACTGCACAACACTGCGAGATATTCCCTTTGCTTTTTGATAGTTTTCTCCTGGCTCAAAATACTGTACATTTTTTACCTTAACCCAACAAACTCCTTGATCACCTTTCCAGATAATTCATCCTTCATCTTTCCTAAAACCTCTTGTTAACGTTGAATGCAAAGGCGAATCTTTAGGATAATCAGATGTGTCGTACCATTCCGCATGCCCTTTAGCTACTTCCAATTCCATGTCTTTATAAATATCTCAGTAGGATATCTATAACAAAACTGTCTGTATCTGTGTAAAGTACTCTGGACTCAGGATACGAGGGCTTAAAGTAGTCGTAAAGAAATTTTAACATCAAAAGCTTTGATAATTCTAAAACAGTAAACCCAATAAAAACGGGCTTACAATTTGACTTTCTTTTTTCATCATTATACCAAAAAGCTGATCATGAAATCTTCTGAAGTCCTGATAATTAGGTTTTGAAGTCAGCTTAATTGCATCGTTCTCTCTGGGACCAATCTGACATCTTTACGCTTGTGCGGATTCTCCATTGTCTTTCCGAAACAGCTGTTGTTCATCAGCTTGAAAAAGTCTTTTTCTGTAGCATCTCGGATTTAGTTCTGAGATCAGTATTCTTCATGATGTATGGTTTCATGAACTGTTCTTGATCAAAAGCAATTATACGATGAACAGCTGTCAACTTCAAACCATGTCTTAAATAAAATTGCAGAAGTCTGTAATGACAGACATAATTTTTTTTGCCTCGAAGATTAGGCACAAGTTTAGGTGGCTCTGTTTTTGCCATCTTTAGACTTTCTGCTGCAACGGATAGTCATTATGCAAGTCATGGAGTTCATGAGGATATCTAAGTCAACTTCTAGAATGTATCCCTGTGGTTGATCTGACGTTAACTGCTCAACCACTTTAATGCTCTTTGAATATTTTTTGGATTTTTGGGCTGTGAGCATTTTAAAGTTGTGTAATGGAAGCGATTGCGCCATTGCCCATCCATACAGATTGTTTGCATCTAAATACATGAGATAGTTAGACCTTTTACTCGATCATAATCATCTAGGTATTTGTTGTTTGCTTTACAGTAATGATGCGACGCCATAACTAATTCCTCCACGCAATCCGTTTTACAATCATCTGAATCATTGGTAAATCAGACAATAAATCAGTTTGTACTCCAGTAAATTTAAGAAAGCGTCCCAACTCATCCCGGGCGCAGAAATATAATGCGCAGATCCAAACTGTAATGTTTCATGCAGGTCTTTCTGTAATTTTCAAAGACGTCCGCCAACAAACATACATCTGCCATCAAGTATGAATCATGAATAGTCTCCCATTGTTTTACACTCTAACTTCTGCCACGCATCTTGAGCATGCTGGTAATCGGAGTCACTGATTTTCCTTTCCTCTGAGACTAGAACAGAACGCAACTTAGGAGGAAGTGTGTCTTCGTCAAACCTTTCCCAACTGTTCATGTATTCATAAGGGTAAACGCCCTTTCTAACAAGAGTTGGGTCAAAATATTCTTCCGTTATTGGGCAGGATTTTAAGGACATAGCTAGTGACTCTAATGATCCCATCATGTGCTGCATAGAGTCATAAAAAGACTGTTATTTAAAGTGAAACACATGTACTTTCTGATGATTGTGCAATGCATGACACCCTAAAGGCGTCGGTTACTGCTTGCATTATAAGGTGAGAGTCGTAACCTCGCAAGTTGTGAAAGAATATAGGCAGCTTCCATGTCTTTGGTTCAAACTTTAGTTGAAGATTGCATTTACTGTGTGCTGCTCCTCTGAACTTTCCACTAATGTGATCATGGTCTCTTACTGTCGGATTGGTTTCCTCACTGTTAGACATTAGTTCTAAACCACAAATCCAACAATGTGTGGCTGATTTATACTGTTGTTGGTCTTCAAGGCGTTATTATGATTTCAGATAAGTTTAGATTATTAGAACAGTCATTACGCACTTTCTGCATGCGTTCTAAAAGTATTCTGCAGCATCTGGTCCTCTATACAATTCTGGTGCTGAATGGGCGCCATCCGACCTGACAACAATGAAGGCAAATGAACAAATCTGATGATTACTCATTAAGACTTTTTCGAAGTTTTGTGGTGCTGGCCCTTCATAAGGAACAATAAGCGACTCAAAGTCTGCGTAAACACAATATGGAGAATTTTGCATCCGTTTCCAGTTCTTAAAACTAACTTTAGATCCGGGTGGGGGCGTAATTATGTTTTGTATTACAGTCAACTGGGCCGATACAATTTTCTATGTTTGATTGCGGCTGGAGCAGATGGAATTCTTGTTAAACATTTTCTGCAGAATTCTTGTTTATGTTCATGCTTTGAAGTATACGTCAATATCTACTCATTGTGCGTATCAATGTGTAATGTGGTACCCTGCTGGTGAAAGCATCAGTAGTAAGTCAACATGATTTTGTCTGGCTCGCCAATTGTTGGGCTGTTCTTGGACACTCTGATGGGCTGTAGATTTGTTTCCTCATCCCATGTGTATACATTAACAGTTATTGGTTTGTTTTGTTCTTCAAACTGATCAATTTTGTCCACGCTAACAGGAAAGGAATTCCACTAAAGTTAAGATCATAATGTAAGGTTCATAGTTAGACACTTTCTCTGCGTTTTTACCAACACGATGCAGCCTTGCGAGAACACACCACATGAAACATTTGTGTTGTCGATTCTTTATGTTAAAACTGCTCTTTTCGCTACCAATGCTGGGGCAGCGGAATGTAAGCCTTGCCTACAATCGGCGCATACTTAGCCTGTTTTAATCTGATGTCTAAGACTTCGCCCTCTGACCAACCAGAGCCTCTCATTTTGGCTTCTTCAGCGGCCTCATCAAACTGTGTAAGCAGTTCGTCTGCCCAACCGGGTGTTAAGTCATTAGAGGAAAGAATAGTCTGCTGTTTAGTTGAGACCCAGACTTCTAGATTTTCTTCATTTATTGTTACATAGTCGATTAAAACAGCTAACATTACTTTAACTGGCGGGT
Organism: Conus ventricosus; assembly: GCA_018398815.1. NCBI lineage: Eukaryota > Metazoa > Mollusca > Gastropoda > Neogastropoda > Conidae > Conus > Conus ventricosus. The sequence continues at coordinate 52,859 of JAFLJL010019059.1, forward strand.
CTATTGTTAGTTTACTTGGAACTTGAGAAATAGCATGAACAACGCTTGCCCGCACGTTTGCTGAATCAATGACTTCTAGACTGATATCATTTAAAGCTTTTGATAAATCTTCTTCCTTACGCATTGCTTCAAACAATTCGTCTGGACCTTCATATAACTTATCCATGCTAAGTTTCTTTTCTAACCAAAATATTATTTAAATTAAAAAAAAAAACTAATCAGAATCAATATCAACGGTCTTTTTGTGCTTGGACTCATAAACTAAGTATAACACCCTTTGTCGTTGTTAATGTGAGCTGTTTAGAACAGAGTTTTAATGTTTCGTTTACTTTTTTTAAACATTCCTTTTTTATCTGCTCGGTGTCTGGCTGTTGAGAAAAACTTGTCCTTGCCTTTCTTGAAGATCAAACTTGTCTTTGTAGTCATTAAAATCAGCCTGTAAACACTAAATCTTCATCCGTGAGTTAGTCAGCTATGCTTTTTTTATTTTCAATTGAAGAACAAGTTTACTTATTTGTTTTAACCAACGGGGCTTTTTGGAGTTTAGTTTTAATTTTTT
>JAFLJL010019059.1:54417-78993 GCA_018398815.1 Conus ventricosus
TCTGAATCTGTTTTCAAATATCTGTTCAAAAAGATCTGTCACTGTCAAATAAATGTAGAAGTCTGTAATACACATAATTTTTTTTGCTTCGAAGATTAGGCACAAGTTTAGGTGGCTCTGTTTTCACCATCTTAGACTTCTGCAGCTAATGGATAGTCATTATGCAGGTCATGGAGTTCCTGAGGATATTCTAAGTCAACTTCTAGAATGTATCCACGCTGTTGACCTGGCGTCAAACTGCTCAAACACTTTAATGCTTTTTGAATATTATTTGTACCGCCACCTGTGTACATTTTAAAGTTGCGTAATGGAAGCGGTTGCGCCATTGCCCATCCATACAGATTGTTTGCATCTAAATACATGAGATAGTTAGACCTTTTACTTGGATCATAATCATCTAAGTATTTGTTGTTTGCTTTACAGTAATGATGCGACGCCATACTAATTCCTCCGCGCAATCCGTTTTCAATCATCTGAATCATTGGTAAATCAGACAATAAATCAATCTGTACTCTAGTAAACTTTAAGAAAGCGTCCCAACTCATCCCGGCGCAGAAATATAATGCGCAGGATCCAGGCTGTAATGTTTCATGCAGGTCTTTCTGTAATTTTCAAAGACGTCTGCCAACAAACATACATCTGCCATCAAGTATGAATCATGATAGTCTCCCATTGTTTTACACTCTAACTTCTGCCACGCATCTTGAGCATGCTGGTAATCGGAGTCACTGATTTCCTTTCCTCTGAGACTAGAAAAGAACGCGCCTTTAGGGGAAGTGTGTCTTCGTCAAACCTTTCCCAACTGTTCATGTATTCATAAGGGTAACACGGCTGTTCAGAGCAAGTTACTTAGTTTTGAGTCGCAGGGGAGTTTACAGCTGCAGAGACCAAGCTGTGAATGCAGGTCAGGAAAGGGTGTTTTCTGTAGCCGCTCCCCACCAGCCAGCTAACCGCACTGTATTCGGCCAACTGAATGCAATCTGTGCATAGCTGGTCTGGCAGCAATGTGTTCGGCATGGTTGAGCGCCATTACAAATGAGGCTGTAGGTTTGATAATTAGTTATTGTCATGAAAAATGTAAAATATCTGCACTATTGGATGACTGAATTGGCGAATTCCCAACAATTCTTTTAATACCAAACTCGACTGGGTTTATTTCTTGTAGATAACATAGATGCCGCATGAAAGCTTGTACGCAAGTGGTCAGGCAATATTAGAACAATGACAACAAACACAATATTGTGCAAAAATGACGTCATCACTTTCTGGGAAGTTAATTTTCCATCGTTAAGTAGTACACAAGTTTGATACATGCCTCTGCTCAGACTACAGCAACAAAAATATTGGATTACAAATGTGTAAAGCCTTGTTTGTTTGCCCTTTCACTAAGTGTCTCAATAAGGACGGAAATGTAAAGCTGTGGTAAACACCCTTTCTAACAAGTGTTGGGTCAAAATATTCTTCCGTTATTGGGCAGGACTTTAAGGACATAGCCAGCGACTCTAACGAACCCATCATGTGCTGCATAGAATCATAAAAAGACATGTTATTTAAAGTGAAACACATGTACTTTTCTGATGACTGTGCAATTGCATGTTACCTTGAAGGCATTGTTTACTGCTTGCATTATAAGGTGAGAGTCGTAACCTCGCAAGTTGTGAAAGAATACAGGCAGCTTCCATGTCTTAGGTTTAAAGTTTAGTTGAAGATTGCATTTACTGTGCGCTGCTCCTCTGAACTTTCCACTAATGTGATCATGGTCTCTTACTGTCGGATTTGTTGCTTCTTCACTGTTAGACATTAGTGCTAAACCACAAATTCAACAATGTGTGGCTGAGTCATACTGTTGTTGGTCTTCAGGCGTCATCATGATTTCAGATTAAATTCAGATTATTAGAACAGTCATTACGCACTTGCTGCATGCGTTCTAAGAAGTATTCTGCAGCATTTGGCCCTCTATACAATTCTGGTGCTGAATGGGCGCCATCCGACCTGACAACGATGAAAGCGAATGAACAAATCTGATGATTACTCACTAAAGCTGTTTTTGGAAGTTTCTGTGGGGTTGGTCCTTCAAAAGGAACAATGAGTGATTCGAAGTCTGCGTAAACAACATATGGAGAATTTTGCATCCGTTTCCAGTTCTTAAAACTAACTTTAGATCCGGGTGGGGGCGTAATTAGTTCTGTATTACAGTCAACTGGGCCGATACAATGTTTTTTATGTTCGCTTGCGGCTTGAACAGATGGAATTCTTGTTAAACATTTTCTACAGAAATTCTTGTTTATGCCCATATTTTGAAGTATACGCCAATAATCTACTCATTGTTCATATCAATGTGTAATGTGGCAGCCCCGCTGGTGAAAACATCAGTAGTAAGTCAACATGATTTTTGTATGGTTCGCCAATCGATGGACTGTTTTTGGACACTTAATGGTTGTAGATTTGTTTCCTCATCCCATGTGTAGATATTAACAGTTATTGGTTTGTTTAGTTCTTCAAACTGATCAATTTTGTCCACGCTAACGGAAAGGATATTCCACTAAAGTTAAGATCATTGCTGTAAGGGTATAGTTAGACACTCTCTCTCTGCGTTTTTGCGGGCGTAATGCAGCCTTGCGAGAACACACCACATGAAACATTTTGTTGTCTGTATTCTTTATGTTAGTAACTGCTTTTTTTGCAACTAATGCTGGGGGCAGCGGAATGTAAGCCTTGCCTACAATCGTGCATACTTAGCCTGTTTTAATCTGATCTCTAAGACTTCGCCCTCTGACCAACCAGAGCCTCTCATTTTAGCTTCTTCAGCGGCTTCATCAAACTGGTGTAAGCAGTTTCGTCTGCCCAACCGGGTATTAAGTCATTATGAGAAAGAATAGTCTGTTGTTTAGTCGAGACCCAGACTTCTAGATTTTCTTCATTTATTGTTACATAGTCGATTAAAACAGCTAACATACTTTAACTGGCGGGTCTATTGTTAGTTTACCTGGAACTTGAGAAATAGCATAACCAACACTCGCCCGTACATTTGCTGGATCAATGACTTCTAAATCAATATCATCAGTGCTCTTGATAAATCTTCTTCCTTACGCATTGCTTCAAACAATTCGTCTGGACCTTCATATATCTTATCCATGCTGAGTTTCTTTTCTAACTCAAATATTATTTAAATTTAAAAAAAAATACTTAATCAGAATCAATATCAACGTTGTCACGAGTTTGTCACGAGGCCTACGACGTTTGACCCAACTGGGGTGGCGGAATTATTCATTTGTTTTATTATCGTTTTTGTTGTCACGTGTCCGTCCCTTAGTGTGGGCTTGTGGTGCGGTTGCACCTTGGTGTAGTTCAGCTCACGTTCGGTTTGCTTTCTCTCTCTCTTCTCTCTCTAATTCCATGCCCTGCTATTCATCCTGCAGGTTCACGGGTGGCTGGTACCTTTCTCTCGAACTTGCTGTCTATCGCCTCTCGCCTGTCTTTTTACCTGTCGCACGTGCTTCATTCTTTTAGTTTGAAGTAGCTCACTCTGTGACGTAGCGTGGCATGTTGGCCGCCATCGCTGGAGGAGGTTAGCTCTCACTCGAGCGAAGATGTCTCTGGGAGCGCCTGCTCCAGTTTTGGTTCTTCACCGTATCGTCGAAGGTACAGTCGGTATCTTCAATTCCTACAGTCGGCCTGTAGGAGAGGGACATCACTTCTTCTTTTTTTTCCGCATCTGCGCCTCTGTCCTCTCGACTGGACAGAGGGCAGAGAGAGTCGTTTGACCCGCCTCTTCGGGTCACCCACGGGTAGCTGGTAAGCATCAGTTCGTGGTTGTTTGTTTTGGTTTGTTGTTGTTAGCCGCTTATTCTTCTCTTTTGCGCAATTTTCTTTTGTTTTCAAAATTGTAAAGAAATATTGTTTGAGACCTTTTTTCTGGTTAATTCAGTCTTTAATCTTGCCATTCTAAATTATATCCAAAATTCTTTCTCCTATTTATGCATCTGGTGATGCGGTAGTCGGTGGGGAGGGAGAGAACCTGGTGATTCAGGGTTGGTACTTGCTTGGTCTCGCTCGTCCGCCCCTGTCACATTCGCCGGACTCTTATCCTTCGGCCACCGTCTGTTTGTGTGTGCAAGAAGAACGAGTTTTATGTTGCGAGCGTGCGTACGCATGATTTGTCGTTCGGATGCGTGGTGGGATTTGTGTTATTTTGAAATGTGGCTATAAATGTGACAATTATGCCATTGAATTATTATTTGCAAATGGTGGTGGCAGTTATAAAGCGATGGTCGCTGTGTTGGTTTATTTCCTAAGAAAGGAAATTGTTAAACGTGAGTGAGAGAAGGGTGAAGATAATTCATATTGGTTTTATAGCCTGTGATTTAATGCAGTCTTTACCTGCTTCGTGTGAGAAGACTTTAACGAACATTCCTGATTTGATGGTTTACTGTGTTATGCTCAGGTCTGTGTTGAGCTGGTGTTGGTGTATTTATAGACCTCCCCTCGCCCATCATGCGAGTGGCTGTTAGGATTTAACAGCATGGGTCAGATGTACTGACGGCGGGGTTCCAGTGCCCTTCCTTCCCTCCCTTTCTTCTCTCCTCCCAGCTACCTTTTCCCCCCCTCCCAGGGGCTTCACCCGGAGCCTGGACTGGTTGGTGCCACGCGCTGGTTGGGGCCACGCTCTGGTTGGGGCCACGCTCTGGTTGGGACCGCAGACTGGTTGGTGCCACGCGCTGGCTGGGGCCACGCTCTGGTCGGACCGCGGACTGGTTGGTGCCACGCGCTGGTTGGGCCACGCTCGGTTGGTACCGCGCGCTGGTTGGGATCACGCACTGGTCGGGACCACGTTCTGGTAGAAAAGCCCGTGGTTTTTGACTGGCCGGTCCTGATCCCGTCCAGGACCTCCAGCAACAACGCCACGTTTCCCCCCCCCCCCCCCCCCCCCCCCCCCCCCGGGACGCGCTCTTCACTGCCTGCTTGTGTGTGTCGAGGTGTCGGCCTTGAACGACTCTCTTCAAGAACCGACCCGGTTTGGAGCACCTAGTGCACAGGGTGCTCCCAGTAGACTTGGAGAGGCAGGGGTGTGGAGGCACTCCATGGTGTGGAAGGATGGATGCTGGAAATGTTTATTTATAATGTGTATATGTCATATGTGTTGAAATGCTGTGATTGTGATTGTGTACGTCGTATGGTGAAATGTTTTTTATAATTGTGCATGTTGTGTGTGTTGGAATGCTTGATTGTGCTGTGCATGTTGTGTGTGTTGGAATGCTTATTTATGACTGTGTATGTTGGTGTGAATAAATGGGGTGTTGTATCGTAATCTTTATTGTGTGGTCTCTGCGGGCGTGTGAGGTCAGTCACTCCCTTCACTCCCACCTAGACCGATCCTGTCAGGGCAGACCTCCAGGGGTCGGTCATGACAACGGTCTTTTGTGCTTAGACTCATAAACTAAAGTATAAACACCCTTTGGCATTGTTAATGTGAGCTGTTAGAACAGAGTTTAATGTTTCGTTTACTTTTTTTAAACATTCCTTTTTTTTTCTGCTCGTTGTCTGGCTGTTGAGAAAAACTTGTCCTTGCCTTCTTGAAGATCAAACGTTTGTCTTTTGTAGTCATCAAAATCAGCCTGTAAACGACTAAATTCTTCATCCGTGATGTTTGAGTCAGCCAGTGCTTTATTTATTGTCAGTTTGAAGGAACTAAGTTTAGCTGTTATTAGTGAACCATAGCTGTGTGCTTTTGGAGTTTAGTTTTTATTTTTTTGCTAGCAGCACCTACGGCTAATGAGCACAGGCCAAGAGCTAAAGACAAACCACCTAGAGGTAAAGCTGCGGGTGCGCCTATGCCCGTTGCTAAGAGACCTACACTCGTTTCTGCTGATGCAGCGCTTATAGTCGATGCTCCAGTATTAACATAGGTAACAGCATTAAAGCAGCAGAATACCTTCGTTTGGTTTTGCTGTATTTTGAAAGGTCCTGCTCTAGTTTTTGTTGCATTTGTGTAATGTTTGTTAATCTGAAGGTTTTTATGTTAGGGTTTTCTACTATCCCTTCTTCTGGCGACTCTGACGTTGTAGGCACATTTGGATAAACTTGAACAGACATGCTTTTTATAAAATAAAAATAATTTAGTATTGTATATCTTTTAATCTGTTATCTTCAATATTCAGCTGCGCATCATATATTAAAAACAAATGTGCATTAAGGGGTTTATCGCCATCTTTTTCTTTATCAATTTGAATGTTTATTACGTCTCTAACAGTTCTCCGCTTCCATGTAACTGATTATCCTCTGTTGACCTTAGGTCAATCCATAAGCCGTATTTTGTTGTTAAATAATCATCGAGTCTAACATTGTGAAGGTGTAGATCTTTAGACACAAGGTCTACTGTTGGACTTCTACACCTCCCACCCCCAAACAATTTTCTTATTTCGTCAAAATGTTGATAAGGTTTAAGCCCGCTAGCATAGATTTGGTTAGGACTACCCTCAATCGAACATTGCACTTTCGTTATTTTAGGATTAATAAACTTTCACTTCCTCTTTCAAATGGTTCTTCATCTTCGCACAGCAATAAAATACCTTTAAGCGATCTTGCTGCGACACTAAAACTAAAATTCCATATAGCGTCGGCCTTGCTTCTGGGATATGTTGTATGATGAATCACTCTTTCGTAATATATTGCTTATTTTGACCGATATTGTTGCTCAATCACCTTGCTAAATTAGGGTTGTTAACAACGTCAAACTCTAACGAGATGTCAGAAATGCTGTACTTTGCTTCAGTGTCTGTTGATCTGATAACACGTTTGTATTCGTTAAAAGTTAGCTCATATGACAATCTGTCTTTTAATGCTCCTTGAAAGTATGGGGCATGCGCTTTAACAACTCAAAATCTAAGGGAATGGAAAAGCGATTTCCATACGCAAAATTTACAGCCACATACTTTTTGCCGGCTTTATTAGCATCTGCGGCGCCTATTCTGTGTTTTAGTGCTTCTTCATTATCTATTCCTTGAAACGCAAGATCAGCCCTTTCATTCTCGGTTAGCCATAGATCAGAATAGGTTAAAAATATGTCTGCATTGTGTAAAGAAAATATTTCTTGCCCCTCAAGTTTTATAGAAATTTTTTAACGATTGCCCGTCCCAGATTCTGGACAACTGTCCTGTTTGGGTCTGTTTCCGATTCGAGTTCTATTTGAAAGTAAGTTGCGCAGATCCTGGCACAATCACTTCATCCGCTCCTAGGTCTGGAAATTTGACAGTAAGAATTTGATCCGAATCAATAGTAGATGGATTATTTGGAACAGTAATATTCCGCTTATTTCCCTTCACGCCAAAGGGTTCTTTCAGTCTTCTATGCGGGTCAAGAATCGAGCCATATGCTTGTGACATTTTTTTATAAAACAAAATAAAAAGTTAATTATTTAAAAAACATGGCAGGCATTGAAGGTGAAGAAGATTATGATGTTTTAGATCCTGGAGACGACATGAGTGAAATGACTCCTTTGGTACAACATCGCTCGGGGCTCTCATTGCATGATGAATTAGTAGAAGGGCAGCAAAGGCGTGAATTAACAGAAAGTAAGGTCAGATCATTATACCAAAGTTTAGGACTAGAACCTCCCGAAACTATATACCCTGATGATTTTGAACTAAAAGATAACCATTTGTATGTGAACAACGATCAAGGACAGCGTGTTCCGCTTACAGATAAACGAGACCCATCAAAATTTGTAGGCATGAATACAATTAGACAAAGGCTCCGTGCAAGCAAGCGGAATCGCCTTGGCTTTACTAAACCAAAATTAGATCCGGACGAAGTTGCTTCCTTTAAAAACATACAACAAGAACTCCCAACAAATAACCAAATGCAAAACATGGAACCTAAAGATTTAAGTCAAACAGCAGACAAAATAACAAATACAATAGAAGCAGAAACCACTTCTTCAGAAGAAACAGCATTAAATACAATACACGATCCACCGCTGCCCATGCGAGAATTATTAGCCCTTGATCGTGCTTTAAGAACCATCAATGGGGAATTATTAAACAATTTAGCAAAAACTAACTGAACTAAAGGAGCGTATAGAAAAAGAAAAAGAAAAACTTGCTGATGCTGACGACGCCAACTTAGGGCCTGAGATTAAAGAAAGAATAGAACAAAGACTAGATGACCTTAATATAGAAAGATTAGCTAGACTAAAAGTGTTGAATACTAACCAAGAACAATTACAAACTCAAGTGAGCGAAGTAAGAGAAACTATCCAAACAAATTTATATGAAAAAACAACGCTAGCAGAACGAATACGAACGCTGTTTAGAGAGCAGGGAGTCACATTAGCAAGCGTTATAACAGCCTTAGGATTTGCAATAAGTACGCTGGTGTTGGCTATTACAGGCGGCGGTGGTCAAAGTTCAGTGCCTCCACCGCCATCGCCCCATCACCACCTGATAAATCATGGGTAAAAAAACAGCTTGATCATCTTGCGAGTTTATTAAAAAAAATTAGCCGGTAAAGCTATAGACTCTTTACCTGGTATATTAGGGGGTGTCGTTAGCTGGCTTTTGTCTACTGCGAGCAAAGTAGTTGGCTTTATGGCCGAGCACTTATGGACATTAGTTCTCTTAATAGTGGGGTTAATATTTAGTAAAATAAAGACCGAGTAATCCTAAGCAAGTTAATCCAAAAACAAGTGCGTCTTTTCATATTCATGGTCATTATTTTTTTTAACTTCTTAAACGGTCTTGGGGCTTTGGGCCGGGGGATTGGATGACTTATTCTTGGGGGGTCATCTTGTTTGTTTACTGCTTGCAATATTACTGGCTCAGAATTTATGTCGTTTTTTCCGACCTTCTGTTCATTGCCTGCCACAAGGATTTCATTATTGTAGTTATTTTTGGGTACCTATCTGGAGTCTGAGGTCAGAAGGCAGCATATAAAAAACCAGTGCCAACAGCAAAGTTACTTTCGATCTTGCGAATTGTAAAACATTTTGGTACCTTTTTAAAACTTGAAGGAAATCAACTGTAGAATTAATGGCGTCCTCTAAATTTGCTAAGTATTGTTTTTGTGCATCAAAGCCAGTAGAAGGATCAGTTATGCTCGATCTTGTTTGGTTTGCGAACCTAGCAAACACCAAACGTAAGTACGAATGTTTTTCGTTTATTCGTTCTATTCCGCTTTAGTTAGAAGCCCTTAAAGTGTCTAAATAATGTTTCCAGGGTGTTTTAAGCCTTCTTGGTAGCCGAGGGGAAACGCCTGTGCCTGAGAGAAAGATGTGTAAGGAGGGTTCCTCATAGTTAACTTCTGTGCACGCCCCAAAATAAAGGTCCTAAGCCCTGATGAGGTCCACTTTTGTCTAAGTCTGTCTTAAATCAATATTGAAATTCGTACAATCCTTTCAAAAGCCTTCATGTCTATTCTGTTGCTGAAAGGATTAATACGGTTTGTCATTGGAAGGGGCTTGCAGTTCAGTCAAATACTCGAAGGCGAATAAAAATGAAACTGTAAAACGACCCACCAAAGATCAGGTGATTAAATGATCGCATCGACACTCCACACCGTTTTAGCACAAAACAGCAAAGTTTAACTGGTTCTGAAAAAAACTGCATCGGATGACAAACCCCACTTTCGCGATGTGTCTTTTTTAATAGGGGGGGTTTAAATATCTGTTTAAAGGGTATCCCTTACTCGAAAGGGGTCATCTGGTCACAAAATGTCAAAAGTACATTTTATATTTTTAAATTGTAGTGGGCCCAACAAATATTTTGCATTGAATTTGAATGCACTCTTTTTATTTTTTTAAAAAATGTTTGTAAAAATAACAAATCAAACCGTCCTTCGTTTTTTGAACATCTAAAAATTTAAAAATTGCGGAAACCCGAATGGTTCGCTTCATGAAATATTTTTCAAAGTTTTATGGGTTTTAAAATTTAATGAATCAAAGAAGAATAATAAGATTCTAAAAGTTGACAAAACAGGGGCCAAAGTTAGCCAGTTAACAAACCTGATGGTTTTTTACAGGTTTTGCTCACTAAAAGAAGCAATGAGTAACTTTGACATTACTCTCAAACTTAACAATGCGAATCTGAAAACAATGTTATCATTCAAGCCTGAAGAAGAAGTAGTTACTATTTTGATAAAGAGCTAGCTTTAAAAAGTTAGGCTTTGCAGCTGACAATCATAGATTTAGAGTTTCACAAAACAAAACTACTTATGAGGGAGAAAATCCGCTCGATCTTGCATTTCATTCATTACTCTATGTTCATTTGGATGAGCTAAGCACTGATGAAAACTTATTATGATGGGAAAGGCCCTCAACTGTTTTAAGAGCTCTTCCGTCAGGGAAAGCTGCATATTGCGATATGAAATTATATACTTAGCGCCATTAAAAAAGCACGGGTCCGAAAACAAAATAACTCGACGAGTAAATCAGTTAGGGGGATGAAAACTTAATGTTGTGTTTGCGATTACTGAACGCCAAATGTTCAGCACATGTTGTCCATTGCGCACTTCTTTTCTGTTCATGACTTTGTCATTCAACATTAAAGTTTTCATACCCCTAACTGATTTACCTCTGTCGAGTTATTTTGTTCTTCTGACCCGTGCGCTTTTAATGGCGCAAAGTATACAATTCCCTAATTTACAGTTTAAAAGATTAGTTTGTGGAAGGGTCGGATCATTTAATATAAAAATCGCAGACAAAAAAAGGAAAGTCGTAAAATGTGATAACCTGCACATGTTTTGGAAATAAAATAATTAGTTGTTCTAAAAAATAATGTCGCGGGGGCCAGAAAAACCCGGAGTTACATTGGCCCCTGAAAGGTGTAAAAATTTTAAAATTTTAAAAGCCTTGCAGCCTTTGCGGTTTAAACAGAACGGTGAGATGGGCTTTTTTGGGTTTTTGAGTACATAAAGATGGTGATTTAAACGCAAAGGGTTAGCGACAACAAAAAGTTTCCTAAACTGAACAACTAGCAATGTAAAGCAAAAAATGGGGCCCCGTTGAATATAAAATATTTCGAAAACCTGACGCAAATGGCACTTAGAACATTTTTAAAAAAGGGGCATAAATTTGAATTTAAGCCCATTTACTTTTTTTAGCCCAAAAAGTTTCGAAAAGATTAAACTCTAGCCCTTTAATGTAAGTCTTACCCGGACGAAAAAATTCGGAAAGGATTGAAATAACCCCGTAGGGGAAAAAAACGTACATCCCCCACAAAAGGGAGAAACGGTTTTTTTAAAAGAAAGTTCACAAAATTACAGTTTTTCCCAAAGCAGAAAATTAGGAGAACGTTCACAATGATATTTGAAATTTTGTCTTTAAAGATGTGGAGAGGGAGGGGGTTGTGGGCGTTGTGACGTCCTTAAAAAAGGGTTTAAATTTAGCTGGAAAAAACTTAGATTTAAAACGTCAAAAAGGTTACCATCGTCGTTCTTAAAATGGTGGGATATTAAGGTCATAAAACAAGCAACAAAATCATGTGACAAAATAGAAACAATCTTAAGAACGAATTGGATTAATCTTAACATTTGGGCCCTCATAGGGTTTTATTTATGAAAATTTTTTGCGGAGAGTATGATAAAAATAACTGGATAGTTAAAATTTGTTAAAAAACTATGGAGCAGTTAAACTTTAACAAAAGAGCCCCATTGTTCATTTATTTTGTGGGCGAATGGTGTGGAAAAAACAATATTTGTCCAGACCTTTACAAAAGTTTATCGCTTTAAATTTTTATTTTATTGTGATTTTTGTACAACCTTAAAGGACAAAGCATATCATAATAGAAGGTTATATGGACGTGAGACTATATTTGTTAACCCAGCAATAAATTGAGTGGTGTTTAGAAAACTTTTAAAAAAGTGTTTAAGGAACAACACTCTTTTATAGTTTTTGTTCGGCAAAAAGATTGTTAAAAGAGAAAAACTTATCAAAACTGGTTTCAGCCCGGGAAAACATGTGGGATAAAAAAAGTGTGGATTTTATGTCAGAAAAAAATCGGGTTTTAAAAAACTTTAGGGGAAAAAATTAATGACCCTAGTTTTATTTCAAAATGAAAGACAAAAAAATCATTTGATGAATGATGTGTGAAAATGATGTTATTGAAAACGATCAGGAAAAACGCAGGATTAAACAAAAATTAAAATCTGAAAAGTTTAGTAAATTAGTATTGAATATGGACAATCCTACACAGTATGTATGTTTGTAGATAATCGTTATTTTTTTGGTTATTGAAAGAGAATGTGTGATGGATTATCATTTTTAATTCATTGTTGAAGTCTTACTTGTCAGAGAACGTAAAAACACCGATTCTGGAGTCAACCGGTCGAAACTAGTTGAGACCGGTTGAGCCAGAATCGGTGTTTTTACGTTCTCTCAAGATTTTTCCCATGAGAAAAATCAAAGTATACACTGAATGCTACTGAGCATTTCCTGCTCAATAATTATTATCAACACTGTGTCACATCTCCATGTCACAGTGTACTCAACAATTTTGATACGAGGTGTGTTTCTCACAACACCTCATATCACTCCATTTTGGTCGCTCCTGCGCCCTTCCAACATTAATTTCCCAATGGTCATCAATTTCCAAACAGGTATCGCACTTCTCCATTTTTTTTCTTCTGTATTTACTAGCACATTTATATTGTTTTTCCACAAAAATTATACAAAACAATGAATACAAATCCCATATCTTTGAGAGAGCAACTTGCCCTAATTCAGATCAAATACACATGGACAAAATCAGCAAAGATCTTATCAATACAATACATGATAAAAAATCTCACATTCTAAATAAACCATAATTCAGAACATACACCAGAATCCTTTCCAAAACATTCAAATTCTACTATAAACTATTTCATACCAGTGTCCACAGGTGAAAAGTAGGTTGCATGAAGGCTTGCTACATTCTAGTCACAAAGGCCTACCAGTCTTTGTTCAGTTTACCTAGAACCATGTGGCCACCCTGTGGCCCACCAGGTGCAAATTTCATTTCTTTCCCAACTCTTTCCTTCTTTGGGAAAAACTTTTTGGCTAATCATTTAGTTACTTAGTTCCTTTTTTTCTATACCATAATGAAGCCTGCAATATTAACAAATGTATAAAATTCAATTTCAAAAACAAGACAGTCACCCACCTCTGCTGGTAGTGACAGGGAGCAGCCTTAAAGCCCTCTCAGCTTGCTCTGGTTGCAGCTGGACCTCTGTGTCTAAGTAAAAGGGTTGGCTAGCATGCGGTGGTTCTTTTTATACAGGAGGGACTCACATGGTCACTCAACAGGAAGTCACATGGGCGCCTCCCCAGGACATAATCATTTCTTTGTTCTAACTGGAAATTATTTAAAAACCTTCCTTTCTATTTAAATGAATTATCCTTAATTTATACAATTAGTAAAGATTCCCTAAAATGTTATAATAATAGAAATCCCTAATACAATTTATTTATTTTTTGGTTGTTTATTTAATTTCTGCGGGACTACTTCCTGCTTAGTAAAAATTTCCACCAAACTATACATACAGCATCTGTGCAATTTTCGACTCTTTCTGTTGTTTGCACAGATGTTGTGCAGAACCAACCTGGCTGTAATCTACCACAGAAATTCCTTATTTTATGTGGGGGGTTACAACTCACTTGGCACTCCAAGGCTTTGATACCAGCATATAAAGAAATGATTCAGTACAAGAAGACAAATAAGTTTGTAAAAATCTTTGAATGGACGCCAACATTTCTCAGTTGCTGTTCACTTCTCTGTCAAGACGGGATGTCCCGACTGTCCGAACCACAGGGAGAGTAGAGTCAGGCACTCGCACCACACTCACCGGAAAGCACCAGAACCCAGGACGTACACACACAAATAATATTTATTACACAAAACAATCGCTTCACTCACACTCACACTCTAAGTGGGGTTGGGATAAATACAAGAAGAGGGAAGAAAGAATAACAGAAAGTGGGGTAAAGAAGAAGACTGGATTACAAGAGGCTAGCTAATCTTAGGGACAAAAATGAAAATAAACCCAAACTCCCAGGGTTTGCCCAGCTAATCTCCCTTCCTAACCGCTACTATAAACGAGGTGAGAGGAAAGGAGAAAAGGAACAAAATAATAAATCAACAGAACAGGGCCTACTCTCAGATTAAAAAACACACACACACACCTACAAATCAGTTTAAGTGAAAAGAAAATGACACACTGATATGTATCCTCACGCTCACATGACAACAGAGTCTGTCCACCACTTATCTTTCGGAGCGTCAAGTAGATCTGTATGTCAGGCTCTAACGGTTCCTGGAAATGTCCCAGCGAAGAATGGCCATGAACCCACCACTGGCAGACAGTCACTTCAGAAGAGGCCACCCACACAGACAGGGTCACTTGAAGGGTGGCCACGAACGTGGGCAAGGTCACTGAAGGGTGGCCCCAAAGGAGTCAAGGTCACAGCAGAGTGGCCACCAATGAAGACATGGTCACTCGAAGAAGTTGCAACGGAAGGGGTCAACCGGATCGTAGTCTTCCGGATCGCAGACTGCACGGTCTGTGTTACTGGATCCGTCCCGGCTGTCCAGATACCCTCAGACGGTCGAAGGCAGGATGGATCGCACACGCCCCGTGTGCGAGCCAACGTGCACCCAAACCAAAGAACAAAACAAGCCCTAAAGCCTCCATTAGAATTATGCCTCAGCCCGTTGATTGTGGTGGTCAGTCTGTCAGTGGGGAGGCAGTACAGAGGTCAGTGGTCAAGAAAAAGAGAAAAAACAAATAGGACTCCATAACATGTCAAGTGGGAGATGAAAGGGTGGCAGAACAATAAAAAAAAATAGTCAAAAGGTAGAATTACAGGAAGGGGAGAGAAATATAGACAGAAAACAAAGACCAAAGTAAAGCCAGGCAAGTGATACTGAAAACCTGGACGGTAAAGGTGGGAAAAGAAAGAAAGAGGGAGGTGTCACCAGGAAGGGGAAGTATCTTGAAGGTGGAAAAGAGAGGGGAAGTCAGTCTAAGTAAGAGTAACGTTGCACACATTACATATTATAACTGACAGAACATTCCAACTCTAGACTGTCCTTTTTCCTTTGTCTTATCCTCTCACTTTTGAGATGAGAGGTTGTCCATATAAACTTTCCTTTAGTTTACCCCCGTAAATTTTGCAAATTATAGCTTATGAAATTTAGAAATATTGCAGAATGAACTGACAAGATTGCTACTACAGAATTGCGGCTAAAATAAAAACCATTCTTTCGACTCCCATATGAATTTACTATAGAACGGCAGAAGAAAAAGAAAAATAGCGAACAAGAAAATAAAAAGGGCAACCAAAAGAAAATATTAAGACTTGACGGCTACACCCTTCGCGCTCGACGTGACGACACAGGCAAAACGGGAAGGGGAAAGTGAGCAATAGCAGGAAGATCGCACGGGGAAAATTTAGGAAGATAGCTATATTTGAAAAAAACAACAACAAACTCTGCGACCCTCAAAACCGTTTACTGACGAACAATTCCGCCATTGCTCGTTGCTGTGACACGAAGCTAGTGGCGAATAAACCCGAGTACCAGAAGGATAGAAATGTTCTCTACCAACGAGAATTTGAAATAATTTTGAAGAAAAGTAAATTTGAAACAAAACATTCTATAACGGGGCGACGAGAAACGCACGACTCAATGTTCTAATTCGGGAGTACTAAAAACTTACCAACAAGCTTGTGGATGAATAGCCTGGTCGGACGCCCAACCAGCGAAGGATGGCGTCCCGCCTTAGGAAAGCTCAAGTTCCACAGCGAAGGGGAACTAACCAGCAACGAAGCTGAGCTATGGAAGGTTCTGGCCAGAGAGAGAGCTCTCCAAACTGTAGCAGGTCTGACTTCGCAAGTGCCTGACCAAACTCCGGTTTCAAGCCGCTGGCACACCTCCCGTTAACGAAGTTCATAGCCGGCCCACGTGAACTGCCTGAATCTCTCCAACTCTGCAGAACATGGCTGAGGCCAGAACCACGTGCAGGAGGAAGGAAGGAGGTTGAACAAGCTATACTATACGGGGGGAAAAAACGAAAAAACTCGGGCTAAAAGAAAACGCCACACTACAAGAAAAAAGGGAAGGGTTTTATATTGAGGAGGGGGGAAGAGGGGGTAAATGCCAGTTGAAAAAAAACGCATAGCGGCGGATTCTCCGTGACTTTCTCTATTGACCTTTTTTTTTATTATTCTACAACATCTTGTAAAAACATTTCATTGTCTGAAGTCAGCCTAGACATTTTATTCTCTCCCATGTTAAAAAATTTTGACTATCAATGGTATGGGGGGCTGATTTTTTTTGAAATTAAAATACTTTTTTTTTTTGTTTTATTTTTGTAGGTTTCCAGGGGAATGCAGATAACTCATAGTCACGATCCAATCATTCATGAACGTGGTCGAAACCATGTCTTCTGATGTCGCATACGGGGAGATCCTGCTCACGCACACCAGTATTTTTTTTTCTGTGGAGCTTTTGAGGGAGAAATAGGCCTTTTAAAATAAAATGTGAGTTTTCTCAATCACTGTGCTGAGGCATTACCATCTAAAAAATTTAAAAACCCCGTTTCTTATTTCATTTAGTGATTTTAATCGTGTGACAAGTGTGGGGCCTGGAACATACCGTACAGACATGAAATCAAAAAGGGCATGCAATTTTTGTGAATACATTTTTAAACCCGTTCCCTCCTGGAACGATAACGCCGTTCAGAAAGCCGCAGAAAACAGAAAACCGTACGCCCGAAAAAGATGTCTCGTCGAACTTCGTAACAAAAAGCAAAAAAAATTATTTGGGAACGCCCCCTCTAAAATGTTTCACCCTTCTACGGGTCAAGGGAACACCCCCTTTTCCCTTCTCGGGGCACCAGCTGCCCAAATGTTAGAAAAATTGCGATTTGAAGGCACACTAAAAAGCATAGTAAAGAGGCACTAAACCCCAGCCTTCGTCGACGCGTCCCTGTTTCCAAGCGTCACATCCCCTGTTTTTAGAGACTTAAAAAGTAAAAAGGGGTGAAAAGAAGCCCTTTTGGGGGATGGGACCCTGATACTACGTGAGGAGGAGAGGATGGAATCGCACTACCATTTTTAAATCGAGATACATGCGGGATACTGGTTTTCACTGTTCGTACAAAACACACAGAAACAAGACCCTTAGGTGGGGAGAACGGACATTGCCAAAACCCGTCCCCGGAAACGAGCACGAAAACCCCCCCCTTTCTTGACAAAGGGGGGTGGACATGGTACGGGCTCAGAACGAGGTAAGGTCCCGTGGAAGGGGCCGGGGCGTGGCATGGGCGTGGTCACAACAGCTGATCAAAAAAGGCGAAAAGAGGTGCACACCCTTAAACCTTGCATTGTTTTGACGGGGTTTTTTGGGTCGGGCAAGTCAACTGGAAAATTTTCACTGACAAAGTTCCGTCTTAGTTCCTTCATACCAGAAACTGGTTTCAGGCAAGTAGCTCTATTTTTTTTTTGTGGTTTGTTTTGTTTTGTTTTTTTTTTTTACTACATGATTCTTCTTCCTTGCTTTTCATTTTCTTTTTTTCTCTTCTTTGCCCCATTTCTACTGAAACTAAAATTTTAAGGAAAATAATGACTGAGGAAGGGGGGACTGTGGTGTGTGAGTGTGTGTGTGTGTGCGTGGTGTGGTGTGGGGTGGGGGGGTTTTGTGTGTGTGTTGTGTGGTGTGTTGTGTTGTGTGTGTGTGTGTGTGTGTGGCGCGCCGCGCATGCCCGCGCCAAACATTATTTTTTTCGATCAAGTTTTCCAAAAGTTTTTCATTTTGAAACACAGAAGCACCATCCAAGCTTTTTTTGTTTTGGGTACATTTGGTTTTTACTTTCATGTGTGTGTGATACTGTTAGTGTGTTTTGTGCAAGTAAAAGTGGTGTGGTGGTGTGTGTGTGTGTGTGGAAGTGTTTGTGTGTATGCATTGTTGTTGGTGTGTGTGTGTGTGTGTGGGGTGTGGTGTGTGTGTGGGGTTTGCCAACGGGGTCTGTTACTGTTGTGTGGTGTGGTGATGCGTGTGTTGGGGTGTTTGTGTGTGTTGTGTGGTGTGGGTTTTATCACTTTATTGTGTGAACCATCTCAAAACCAAAAAAAACCAATTAGAATATGTAATTTTTAAACAAGAATAAGTAAGAAATCCAAAAAAAAATCTAAAAAATAACCAACAAATGGGTGAATAAGATAAAAAGAAAATTTTGCTTATACCCCCAGCGACCGCAAAGGGCCACATCAGGGCTGAAAAAGGGTGAATATGTACACTGTCATAATTGGGGGGACTTTTGTTGGGTAAGAAAAGGGGATAATATCTTTTCCGGATGTTCATAACATTTAAAGGGGTGAAAAATGTAATGTTAGTGAACAACCCTGAAAAGCATGATCAAAGCCCTTCTTACCCAAAAAATAACCCCCAAATTTTGAGCATTTTCATCAAAAACAACATTCCCTTTGGGGTTTATATGACTGTCAGTGTTAGGGGTGATGTTGAAAATTAGTCACTCACTTTTTTATTTTTTACCTGATTTTATATGGGGCAATTTGTTTTTTACCGAAAACTGTTCTTTTTGTAAAAACCCCCAATATATATTCCCTGTCCATCCCCAATGGGTCACAAAAATACATTTTGTTTTTAATTCTCAAAGTTTGTGGTTAAGGGAAAAAGAAGCCTAAAATTAAGTCATAAGTAAAAAAAAATAAGCATGATTGAGGTACTGAGCCCCACCCCAAATAGTAAAAATTATGCCCCCTTTTAGGGGAAAATTTGGGGGCCCCAGTAACGCAGTTGTTCCAGAGGGGCTTTTTTGACCAACAATAGAAACCCCGGTGTTTGTATTTTGTTGAGCAACACCAAAAGTATTTTTGTTGTGTTTAGTGGGTTTTTTATGCCAATTATTCTAAAACCCCACAATGAAAACAAAACAAAAACTGTTTTATCACATGTTATGTGTGAACCTCACAAACCAAAAAAAACCAAAATTGAAATGATGTGAAATTGTGACAAGGGTAAAGTAATAATCCCCAAAAAAACAACAAATAAATCAAAAATAAATGAGTAAGTAAGTTAGTGAAAATAAAAGCAAAAGCTGATTAGCCCCCTTTTTACCTAAAAAAAAGTACCCCCAATTATGAGCAATTTTTCAACAAGAACAACATTCCTTGGGTTTTATATTTCATGGTTAGGCTGAATTCAATAAGTAGTAAGACCACTTTTTTTAGTGTTTTGATCATTCTGTTTGGCGCAGTTGTTTGTACACTCGAAAATTATTTTTTTAAAAATTTTTTTTAAATTATGTCAATTTTGCTATTTAAAAAATTTAAAATAATCAAGCATTTGAAGAACATTGTAGCAGATGCATAACAACAAAACCCTGCAAAAACAAAAAGATCTGTCAAGAAATAATGAGGGATAACCATTTCATTGAACCTACCCCAAAAAGCCATTTTACCACGGAGACGATTTCAAATGTGTATTTTACTTTGGGGGAAGGGGTTAGCTTAGACACCCACTGATTTAGCACAAACCCTACATGCATGCGGGCTCATACACACACACACCACCACCACCACCCCACACCACACACCCACACTTCGTTTCAAATTACATCCCCAGAGGCTTTTTTTATGCACCTAAATATTTGTTACAAAAACACAAAGTGTGGTACAAAGCCTTTAAAAATTTTGCCTGGGTTCCGGGATATGCCCCCACTTTGAGGGCATACAGAGAAATAGACTTTTTCCTTTTAAAGAATTTGGAATCTTCACTTTCAAAATATTTCATGAAATGTTCAACCAGGAAAGGGGTAAATGAAACGGAAATATCTATAAACCCCGAGAGGAACCAAAAAGAGCAAAAAATAGTGCCTCTCTGTGCACTATCAGTTCATACACTGCTGATGTTTCAGAAAAGTAATATAGATGTTAAGGCTTTGTCAAAAACGTCCCTTATAGATCCCATTCCAACGGTGGAAAGAAAGAAGGCAAAGTTTTGATCTTGATTACAACAACTGATACAAAGAAAGCATATCCAGCAATACATCTTGTCATATCTAACGAAGATGCAACTGCATGACTGATATTCCAACCATCTAAGTGTACACAGATGGAATCGGACGAGTAACAAAGAGCCGGATCAGCATTTGTATTCCATCGATAAAGTACAAAAAGCATATTTCATTGGAAAATATCTGCTCCATATCATAGTTGACATTATAGCGATAACTTAAGGCGTGACATTTCTAATTGATTTACCGCAGTCAATTTTCATGTGTTGTTTTGTGTAGATTCTCTGTCAGTGTTACAATCGATCAAGTTTTTTTTTAAATCAAATTCAGATAACGTTTATTTTGAAGGAAATTCCAACATTTATCCCACGTCTTGATATGTAAATGAACAGATATAAACTTTCTTCTCGGTTCCTTCACCCAGTTGGAAAAATTCGGCTCTGAACTTGCTTGGACAGAATGTGCGAAAAAAGTGCTGAAAATGGAATGAGGGTACAACTAGTTCCATACCGTTCACTTTGAAAGAGAGTCAACAAATTTTAAAACAAACAAATTTTAAAACAAACAGCTTGGGGAATATTTCAAAAAGTGCAAACCATGCTGTTATTCAGGGTTCCAACACCAAAATGATCTCTTTTTAGTATGATCATTTCAAAAACTCCCAAATCTGCACATTTATGAAATGCAATCAATACAGAAACTTCATTTCAATATTCCATCGATTGAACTGTATGCTTTTTAGAACTAAAATAGCTCTGGCAACAAAATCATACGCGGGAAAACAAAATTGACAAGACTCCAGTTTTGTTCCGAATGTGTGCCTCATCAAGGTCATTTCTGCCATATTTTATCAGGCAAGTCTGTGACAGAAATGTTTTTCTGATATTAATTTGCTTTGAAATTACTTTCTGCTATTTGTAGTCCATCAGGTGGCTTTGAAATCGGAGATTGTTAGTGTGTGTAGGGTTGGTTTGTTTATTCGTTGTGGGTCCTGATTGTTTTTTCTGATTTTAGGTACACCACCCTCCGCGTCACTCCCAGCCCCACCCCCGATCCCTACACAACACACACGCGCGCGAGCCGTGCGCACAACACACAAACACACACACACACACACAGCACACACACACACACACACACTTGTATGCAACATGAACTAACTCTATCTCTCTCACCTCAATTGCCTGTCTATCTCTCCTTTCTTGTCTAATATCACATAGTTTTTGTGAATGAAAAAACTAAAATTAAAGTACAACGACCTACAACACTAATGCACACACACACACACACAACACAACACACCACAACACACACACACACTCAACGCACTCACTACTCATCATTTCTGTGTTTGGTAGTGAGTGTATTTCAAACACTAATCGTTGTATCTGCTTCACATGCTCTTTTGAAATGTAATGAATTTGGTTTTGTTTTCCATATTCCTACAGTCCTGTCGATTCCAAGGACAAAATTATTAACCATATGAGGAAAATGAGAAGAAATCCTGTCTCAGTGTTTTTTCATATTTACCTGTGCAAACAAATGCCTTTTTTCTTCCATTAGCGTGGAACAGGCTAAACAAAAGAATCTCTTCTCAAAAAATCGAAATGAGAGTGGCGAGCTAACTTTACCTTAAAACCACCAGGAATAACAGAAGTGGGTTCTCCCTGGAAAACAAGTAATCAACACGCTCTCCCCAAGCCGAGAATTTAATTTTCGTTTTTTCTTCCATGAGAAAACATGCTCTCTCTCTTCCTTTGTCTCAATCACTACCATGGAGTCACAGAAGCTTCCTTTAACTCAGTTTTCTCTGTCACGAAGAAAAATTTATGAAAGAGAGTTGTTATTTGCGGCCATGACATGACAAACAAAGCACATAACTAGACACGATGCTTTTCAAACCCTTGTCTTCTTCAGGGCGAAAAAATAAATCACATTTAACATTTAGGACAGTACAAACAAAGAACGAAAATGATCCATCTGTTGATCATCTGTGGAGGGCCCCACATGGACAACAACAGATGAATCCATTTTTCGTTCTTTGTTTGTACTGCCTAAATGTTAAATGTATTTATTTTTTCGCCTGAAGAAGACCCATGAGGTTGAAATGCATCTGTCTTGGCATGTGCTTTGTTGTCAATGTCTTTGGCGTAATAGTAACAAACTCTTCTTTCCAAAATTCTGCTTCGTCGCTGCCGCAGTCACTCTAGCTTTGAAATCTTGTCAAGAAGATTTACAACTCAAACCGAAAATTCAAAGGAGGCTATTTTGGCTTGCCTCTGCTACTCAGTCACTGCCATTACAGGGCCAACGATGTGGAGACACAAACATTTTACAGCGGAGTCCATGAAGATCCTGTACAGGGATGTTCCGCCTGATGTGATCCTTGAGTTTTATGAGAGAGATAACATTTTTTCATCTGATTTAAGATTTTAAGAAATAAAGATTTTGAAACGAAGGTGTCTGGGTCGGGTGCGGGGACATGTCATTTACAGAGATGTGTGAAAGTGTTGGGTTTTTGTTTGGGTGTGGGGGTGTTTTTTTTTTTTAATGACTGGTGAGTTGATTTGTAACGTGGTGACAGCCCTGATATGGCCCTTTGTGGTCGGCTGGGCTATAAGCAACATTATCTTATCTTGCCATTACAGGGTGCATTTGTGCACTCCAATTTAGCTACCATTTCTTCACCACCAGTTTCCAGAAATTGCAACTCCTGTGGAAGATGGGTTTCATCCTTCAACAAGCATGAGATCTGTGTTTTTGCACCAACTGTTCCCTCTTCACCCCTGCAACTCCTGTGGAAGATGGTTTCATCCCTCAACAAGCATGAGATCTGTGTTTTTTGCACCAACTGTTTCCACTTCACCCCTGCAGCTCATGTGGAAGATGGTTTCATCCTTCAACAAGCATGAGACCTGTGTTTTTTGCACAACTGTTCCCTCTTCACCCCTGCAGCTCATGTGGATGTTGGCCGGCTTTACTTGGCACTCAGTGTTTGGCTTTTGGTGTGATGGTCGGTGAGTTTTGGCTTCATCGCTTCAACATTGGTCCCAGGTTCAGTGGAGACTGGTCAGCAAGTCCTCCCGCACGTTCTATGACCCCTACCCTGAGCAAGCTATGTTGGAAGAGCGGCTGTTTACCCAAAGTCACTCGGAAGAGTTTGCCACTCAAAGCAACTCCGGCTTGGAGAGCTGCTCACAAGGCGCGTTCCCTGGGGTGGTTACCAGTGTGACTGGGTGCAGTCTGAGCATTGTAAGCAGGAAGGACAGGCTGCACTGGGATGGAAAGCTCATCTTTTCCCAGACTTCCTCTAATTGCAGTGGTTCTTAGGAAGTCCAGAACACAGAGCACATAAATCTTTTAGAGATGCAGGCAGTCCTTGTGGCACTTTGCAGTTGGTCCGTCTCTTGAAAGGGAAGTCTGTGACCGTGTGTTCAGACAACTTGACATCACCTGTTTGAAGAACCAAGGGTTTACTCCTTCCAGCTGTTGAAAGGGAAGTCTGTGACGGTGTGTTCAGACAACTTGACATCACCTGTTTGAAGAACCAAGGGTTTACTCCTTCCAGGCTGTTGAAAGGGAAGTCTGTGACCGTGTGTTCAGACAACTTGACATCACCTGTTTGAAGAACCAAGGGTTTACTCCTTCCAGGCTCTTGAACGCTCTGGCAGTGGTGTTACATCTTTTTTGTCAGGCGATGGAAATCTCCTTGCTTATAAGGCACATCCCAGGCAAACTCACTATCCAGGGAGGATCAGGTGCTGTAATTGGAGTGGGTGCTCAACATGAATGTTTTTGGTCCATATGTCAGTGTCTGGGAACGCCCCAAGTGGACTTCTTCACAACTAGATGAAACAAATGGCTTCCAGTTTTGGCTCACCGGTTCCAGACCCACTAGCAATAGCTGTGGATGCTCTGTCAGTTTTGTGGAAAGGGCTGTTTGCTAGTGCATTCCCCCCATCTCTCCGAATTCAAGCAGTCTCATAAAGGCGTCCAAAGAGAAATGCCTGTCAACCCTTGTTTCCACTGTGAAATGGAGAATGAGTTGATCAAGCTTCTGATTTCTCTGCTGGTGAAGGTCCCAGCCTCTCTCCTCTCTCAAAAAGATGTTCTCCAGTCAAGGACAAGGAGATGGCAACACCAATCTAGCATCCCTCCATCTTCACACCAGTCTCATATCAGGTGATACTTCTGTATGCAGAGACGCTTCCTCCCTTATTCTGTGGAGAAAATGATGGCTGGCCAAAGACAGTGCACTTAAAAGTGTAAGTGTAGAATTGTAGTAAGTGGAGAATTTTATCAAAGTGCTGTTCACAGGCTGGTGTCTCCACGGCAGAGGCTATGGTTGAGGATGCTGCACATTTTTTTAGGACCTTCAGATTTCAGAAAGGAAGGCCAGCACCTTGAGGGGCTTTAGAACAGCTATTGCTGTGACCTTCAGATTAATGGGCAGAGATACTGACATTAGTCATGACCCCTTTCTGTATAGTTGGTGTTTGGGCACACCTCGTTGTTTGCTCCTTTTCATAGGGATCATTTTGCCTTTACCACTGGAATTGTGGTGTCCTT